>WBNM01026146.1:0-29576 GCA_013399055.1 Ramphastos sulfuratus
TTTTGCCCCAGCAGGACAGACACGCCTTGAGTGTACTTTGTCCAAGTATCAACGAACTTGTCCCAGACAATAAGATACGACATCTCTACAAATACCCAAAGAGCCAGTGTCCTGTGGACAGCAAACAACCCCCTTCCCATCAGTTATTGTAATTACAGGCCTTGAACATCACTTAAATCTATTGGTGTTAATCAAACTCTTACTTTAAGGCTTCCAACCCACAACAATTAAGCGTCCTACCTTGAAAAGAGTTCCACCCACTAATACTACCCTCTATCAGAGGGTGGATAGAAAGCCAGGAGGAGAAAACTATGAGAAAACATCAAATGTGGCTTACGTGTCATAGGTCACTCTGTCCTGGAAAGAATCTGCTGGAATCCAGTTTGAGCCCTTAATGAAAATGGGTCGCCCATTGATTCTGAAGTAGAAACTCAAACCCGGTGAGCCAGGAATAGGCTCCTGAACAAGTTCTACTGTTCGAAAATAGGCCTGTGAAGACATGAAACTTAGATTTAAAGCAGACAAAAATAAAATAAAGTCAGTAGAAAAGGTATTCGGCTGAGCGCTAACAGCTTAGAATCCATCAAGGAATCAAAATACACACTCTCCTCTCTAAACTCCTCCTTGATTAAAACACCCTGTTACAAGCTATAAAGAATACTTCTGACCAAACTGTTCACTCTTTAAAGATACTCTCATATTACAAGAGGGAGAAAGCACATGCATATGAGTGTACCTGGACATGAGAGACAGGTGTGTGTGTGCACTTGCTGCAGAGTTCAGTTAAAAGCCCATCTGAGCACCAGCAAGAGCAATACAGTGGTTGGTTGTATTAGACACATCACCTGATCTACCATTTTCTCCTTGCAGGAGAAGGCAGCTGCTCAGTTGTAGGTCTTGCCCTTGAATGCCCAGCTTCAGGGTCATCCAGTAAAAGCAAAGTACTATTTTGCTTCCTTAAATTACATCTTTTTAATAGGTATAGTAATTAAAAAGATACACAGGCAAACACAAATGCTAGTTTGGAAGTGAACAGCCCTTCGACCTGTTTGAAAATAGTTCAGCTAAATAATCACTAACTCTAGGTAAGGTATTAAAAAGTTATCCCAAATAAAGGCAAATAAAAGATGCTCTTTCAGCCTAATGCCTAGCATTGTGGACTGCAGATATTGAAATGAGAAGGTTTACTGCTAAAGGTAGAAAAGAAGTTCTCCAAAAAATCAGGCTGGACATTTTCTGGGACTTAAGTCAAAGCAACATTACTGCTCTGAGGGGTATTCTGACTGTACTGAGGTAAGTACAGTCAGTTACAGGGCCACGAGAGTGCAGCCAGCTGACAGCAATAACACTTTGCACTGAGCCCTTGTTTGTAGGGGTGTCGTCTTCAACCTGCCACAGGGCACGTGCGGAGCAGTGCTCACATTGGGCTCCTGCACAGCTGCAAAGTATTACCAGCCTTGGCACAGAGGCTGGACTCCATGATCTCCAGAGGTCCCTTCCAACTCCAACCATTCTGTGAAACATCTCTCCTGGGGAGAATTTAGACTTTTCTCCTGCATCCTTGTTCCAGTTCAACTTACCTAGGCCAGAAAGAAAAGGCTTTTTTCTATCTGGTATAGGTTGTTCATTGTCATAGGGAGACAACTGGGAAATTAAAGCAAAGGAAAGCTAACAGCAAATTTCAGCAACCTCTCAGAAAAAGAAGCAACAGTTTGGGTCAGGAGGGCAGGAACCTTGCTCTTTCTAGACTACCCCTAAGATAGTTATCTGAGGGAGGAGTGCTTGCTATTTGCTATACCTTTTCAAAAGGTCAGCCTGTAAAGTACAGCCTGTTCTCTCCTTGCCACAAGCTACAGTTGAGGCAAGTATCTGTCAGCAAATCAGGCTAAAATTAACCTAGTTAAGTGCAAGTGATATACCTGTCTTTACGATAAAATGCAATTCTTTATTTCACACACCAAACAAGGCTGAAGTTCAAATGAGAAGTTACTAATCACACTGTGGGACTGTTTCTTCAACTTTGGGCTTATCAAAAAATCATACTGATAGATAATTATTTCTAGTGATAAGACAAAATAAAATTATTTCTTTGGGTGGTTTGGTTTTGGTTTTTTTTTTTTTTGATTGCTTCCTTTTTGACACTTCTTAATCAACTGGACAATAACTAAACACCTGACCAGAGAAAATGTACATGACAAAACTAAAAGCGTGAGTGGAGGCCATAGATCACTGACCTCAAACTAAATCCCTCCGCATCATGACAATGAGCAAGATACAGAAACTGAATAAATTTTCAAAATAAAAATGGAACTTGCTCCACACCCTGCAGTGTTGCACAGTGCTGCCACATGGGAAACACCAGATTAGCAGCAAGTGGGGCTCAGCAACCATATCACTGAAGAAAGCCATAACAAAATAAACTTACAAAGTCAAACCAGGGAGAAGCCTTTGGGAATCACCCAACACCTGTGGCCACACATGTGCTGAGGACAGTGTGCCCTGCCTCCTTTTACTGTGATCCCATTGCACACAGATACATACCAGCGAGATGAACTTAAGCTTTAGGACATCCATTCCTAGAATTTTGCAGGAATTTATTTTAACATGAGAAGATGAAAAAATAACCAATATTGTATACAAATTGCACAGTCACCCTAATTATTGAAGGCTACAACTACATTATGAGTACTGCACTGGCAAAACAGTTCTGACCTTCCCCCACTGACTTCAATTACTTGAAGAAAAAACTCCTCAGTCTCCAGTGTAACTCTATTTTGTGATGCAAAATGGGAGCTGCAGTTGGGGTCCCCAAAATATTTGGGAGGTCATTTTAATAGATGTCACCAGGCAGGCTGGGATTGTCTCAGAGTGCACTTGTAATGGAGTATTTATGTTGCTAAGAGAAGTAATGTGATACTGCTTTATTCATGCTCAAGTGGGATTTGGCCAGTTATGCAAGTTCAAGAACCAGCCAGGACCACCCATAGAGCAGGAGCAAGCCCCTCAGTCCCATCTCACATTCCCAGGTCTCAAGAGTTCAGGGCCTTTGTGTTCTCATTTCATTGCTTCCCAGGGGCCCAACCAGTGACAGCAGCTCTTTCTGTCCCTACAGTAACTTCCTTATGCCTTGTGGGGGGGTAAAAGGGCATGAGGAAACAGCTAGCATCTGGCATCCTTGGTTACATGCCTTTCTGGCTAGTAAGACTTTGGCCACCTTGAAATCTGACAGAATTTGCTGCCTGAGGACTGAAGATTTCTCCCAGTCTTGGAGACCACAGAAGAGGCCCTCTAGCAACCACAGAGCAATCAGCTGGTTCTGTGAACAATTATGAAACAGATAGCTGTCTTTTTAAGTCACATACAAAGGCTTTGCACCCAGTTAAGTGGCCTGTGGATCACATTTGGCATTCCCACATTTAGCAGTAGGAAAAGTAATAGGGATGAAGATGCCTAGAGCTAAAATAAAATCACAGAATGCCCAAGTGACCTAACAAATTAGAACACAGCATGAAAGCAATATGAAAACTACAAAGCCAAAAGGAAAGACTTCTGGAAGATGTGGTAAAAGACCTAGAGGGGGAAGAGGGTGTAGAGGGAAGGACAGCTAAAGGATAAGGTCTTCCAAATAAGGATGTAAAGGATAAGTACTTCCAAGTACTAAAATAGCCTCAATGAAATAAATCCTCCAATTACAGTGTTGAAGAAATAAGCATAGGGAAAGATGGGGAAGAATTGAAAAGCAAACAAGTGCTTTAGAGGGCAATAAGAGAGGTAACAAATTCCTTGATATAGGCATGGCAGGAAGAAAATAACTTATCAATAGCAAACAGGACTGGGTAGCCTCTCCCTCAAGAAAACCAGTTCCATTCTGAGATACTTTCTGGCTCTGACTTCTTTGCACATTATCCTTAGAAACAAGCTCTAAGCCAAAGTATTCAAATAGAAAAACAAAAGCAAAACCAATCCTGTCCTGCATGTTGGCTTTATATTGTTTCAGTTTCTGCTACACCCAACAGGAGTAAGTAGGCACTTCCCTGAACCAGAGGTTCCCAGCACAGCTGGCTAGAGCTCCCACAAGTACATAATGGGAGGCTACCCAGACATTTTCCCAAAGGATGAGTTAATGTTTTGGAGATTACTCTAACATGTCAGGAACCAGAGAGTAGCTCAGACTGAGGGTAGCCAAATCTGAGATAAGACCAAGCTGTGTTTTCTCACAGTCTTTACCCTTTAGTGCAAAGTTATGTAGACTTTTACACAGAGACAAACCACTTGTGAAATGTCTCACCCCTATTTTTATTTTCTTTAGAAAGAGGGGAAATGTATGCCACCTGAATACAACAGAACAACAGCTCACAGGAACATTTATCCCTGATTGTATCTCCTGAACCACTCCAAGTTCTTATTAAGCCATATGAACATTGTGATTCAGTCCTGCTGACCTAAGAGCAAATTATGCTAGAACATGAAAAAATTGCTTATGGAGCCTTTTCCTACTCACAGAGCTCATGGCAGAGGGGTGGCAATGGTATCTGTCAGAATCTAAGACAGAGCTTCTCAGAACACATAAAGGAAGACTAGACTTTACACCAAGAATCTGTGAGGGGTTTATATGTTGTTTTATTTTTAATGCCCACTATGTGGTTCATTTGCTTCCCCCTACTTTCCTTTCCCCATAAGGAGAAACAAATAAAAGGCTTCTGAATATCTTCTGTAGACCATGAAGTCCTATGATCGTATGCCACAGGGCTCAGTGAAATATCCTGATGCAGCTACCCAAGTGGAATCAATTACTTTGCCTACTGTTGTGCAGTTTTCACACAGCAACAATGGCATTTTCCTTTTTATAGGCTTTATAGCCATATTTCCTGCACTAGTGTTTCTCTGGTGTGTCTTTTCTTAATTGTTCCAAAATTCAATTGCTAATAATAATGAATAATTATTATTATGACTGCATAAACCAAGGGCTAACCCTTTAAAGATAAGGATTCCAGAAGCTATTGTTTTTCGTAGAGTTTTTCACATGTACAAATGTTGCAGGAAATGACAGGTTCTGATGCCTGGTGGCCAGATTAGTTTGTTTGTGAAGCAGCACACATCAGGACCACCTAATAAATGTTGCAGTTTAGTTGATTGTTTCCACAAGTTGATGGCATAAGGAGTCCAGTCTTACTTGAACATTTTTTTTTTTAATGGACAACTGAAAATTACCTCTTCTAAGCTTCTTAGTGAAAACAAACAGATAATTATACAGCCAGTGTGTTACAAGAGCCAACTATTGCTTTGATAGTCATACTTTAGATTGTATAGCACATCTATGACATTCTAATAAATGAATGTTAGCCTTTTAGAAAGCATCTGTCCCACAATTTTAAAAACTGAATTAACAGGGAAAACCTCAGTAATAAACCTTCACTCTCAAAGGGTTTTGCAGTGTCTGATATAAAATGATCACCCTGTTATAACAAGTTTAAAAGTGTTTTAATAAAAACCCCTTAAGAAGTAAAGATCTTTTTCTTTCTGAGATTTCCAACAAAGTGTAAGTCACCTTCCAGTCTGCAAGTAAAGGCATCCACACAAGCTAAGGCTACCAGAAAACAGATGAACACACATTGTGACATTAAAAAAAACAAAAAACAATTTTCATTAGCATTTTCACAAAATACTTAAGAGCTTTAGACACCTGCTATGCAGAGCAGACATCCTAACAGTAGCAGTGTGATGCCAGCTGTAATCAAGCTGAGAGGCTTACCTTTGAAAACTTCTCAATCTGGTATCCCTCCTCCATGATGAAAGTTGTTGTCATTTTGTATCCAGTTTGCTTTCCATGCCCATTTGGCCACCAAGCGTCCACTGTAGAGCTCTTGAACACACATAAGAGAAAGTCAAAGCAGTACATATAGAAAGAAGCAAATGATGCAGTCAGGGGCTCAGTCATCTTTGAGTGAATTACCACAAGTCTAATGAGTTTATGTGCCTCAGCTGAGCCATGGTAGCCAGGATCTTTCCAGCTGCAGCAATGAGGTAAAAATTACTTCAAGAGAGATGGGTGATTTCTTCCACTGAAGTTCAGGCCACCACTGCATCTTGTGGCCACAACAGGCCATGTGCATGCATACACATCTAACTGCTACCCCTCAGCTGAGGCATGTTGGCAGACCTCAAACATTTTGTCAGAAGCAAATGTTGTTCACTAGCCTCTCTATCGTATCCCTTCTCTCACTGACCCGTACACTTATCACATACAGCATTCAATAGACAGCGGTGACACTTTTCAGCTGTGACTTTGGTAATATGGGACCACAGTGACTGCTTCACTTGTATCAAGCTTTTAAGTCAAGTGATAAGTTTTATTCTTTCTCGTCAGCATTTTCTGCTTTTTCTCCATGCTTCCTAACCATGTCATTAGTACCCCATAATTTCTACAAACACAAAAAAGATCTACCTCTAGGGTGACAGAATGATTTAATTTTTCTTATTTTTCTAGTCACAAAGTAATGCTTATATCTTCATTCCAGCAGCCTACTTCTGCTGCTCAATCCTATTGCCAACATTTGCCAGTTGAATGCACAACACAAAAATCATGGAAAGAAAGCAATAATGCATGCAACCAAACAATGGAGGGATCAGGACTGAATAGAGTCATGTAAGGAGTGCCTCAGTCTTTTCAAATAAAATGAAGCCAGAGAGCAGCCCAACAATATGTTTTGCTGTAGCCATACTTGGACACAATCACAAATATATCTACTGAAGTTTCAGCTTCCCCAGCAAAGAATTATCATAACTGCTTCTGCAGAAGTACTAATCTCTGTGTTGCACAGACACAAATGAAAGCACAAAATCAGCGTGGGCCTCAACGACAGGGGGTGTCCACAGCCACCTGGCATGGCTAGAGTGTCTCACTGGCCACTAATGATGTCATCCTCATGCCCACCATTAGCTGATAAGCAAAATGCTGTCATGTTAGCAACACAGCACTTTGCGTGGCAACTACAGGAAGACTGCTACACATCTCGGGTGACAGGCACCACTCAAATTCTTACTGACTTCCCAACATAATTTGCAGTAAGCTCTCAATTAGAAATAAATGTCTGGTGACGGCTCACTGTTTAGTATGTGCTACACAAGTCAGGCTTACTGATACCTGAAACACATGGCAGGGCTTCTTGTAAAATCAGCTGATGGGAATCCATGCATTAAGCCTTTTGACTACAAAGAATAATAAAACACTGTTGCCGTTGCTCTGAATGAAGTGCTTCCTCACAAACTTGCAGTCACACTCTGCTAACAGATTTCTTCCGAGGTTAGGGGTGGGACAATTAAATAAAGAGAAATCATTTCAGAAGTTTCACATTGCAGAGCCTGCTTAATGTGATCCCTGAAAAGGCTAAGCAGAGACTAATGATTGTTTTAAATGAAACTGGGTAGTACAATCACTCATGCAACTTGCATGCTAGGTGACAAGAAGTTAGAAAAATGTTTGTGCGCTTTTGTGCTTTCTTGTCAAAATAAAACAAAACATCCATGGCTGCAAGTCACTGAGTGTGCACAGTAGAACATAAATACCCTGCTTGCCTTTTAAAATGTCCTTTTTCTTCACTCAAACTACTGACAAGGGAAGCTGCAAATACACACATAATGCATTTAAACCGGGGGAACAAATGCAGTATGCCACAGCAACAGAGAAAACCAGTGGAGCCAGGAAAATACCCAGAGGTTTGAGGGCAGACCCTCAAATGTTATTAGCTGTCAGAACCGTCGGGAGCTCCAAAGTACTGCTGACAGCACATGGCTCACCCAGTCTGACTGTGTCTTATGGCAGTGAAGCAGGCAGCAGCTCCCATCAGGCTGTTGGCTGCAGCGGAGAACACCATCAGCTGTGGGTGCTGCTGCACCTGCCAGGGCTCCCACCCTGCCCACTGGCATGGGCCTGCTGCTGTCAGGTTCAGTTCTGCAAAGCTGGTTCTACTAGGGACCTGCTCTCTCAGTAGGAAGGCAAGACAAAGTTCATACTTCCATTTGCCACACTGGACTCACTGCCTAATTCAGGGACTCCTATGTACTTGTCTAGAACAGACCAGCTCATTTTCTGCATCTCTCAAGCCTATTTTCTTAATTATACTCGTGTGATAAAAACCATATAAGCACATCCCAACAGCTCAGCTAGCCAACATTACTGCTACACGAGGGCTGCCTCTGGATCTCTACTTAAATTGCAGATATTTAAAAATAAAAGACTTTCCTGTATGTGACTAAGATAGTTATCCAGATACTAAGCTGCTGACTGTGATGATGTAAAAAGAGCAGAATGCCACGAAGGTTTTGCAGACTTCCATTTCAAAAAAAGACGCAAACAAGTTCTATAGAAGTTAAAAAATCAGTGAATGAAGTCTGCCACCAACTAGTTACCCAACACCCACTAAAGGTAGCAAGCAGACCAATTCTTTCCTCTTTCATCACTGGGGTGCATATCAAATGAATAATTTCTCATTTGAGTTCTGTTCTCATTAGGCCATCCTTTACTTCTCTAAAATTCCTCCTGAGTTTTTTCCACCCATGGGACAATGTCAGGAAGTGCCACTCCATAAAATTGCCAGCAATCATACTGGCAGACAAGTTCCTCATGGAGCTCTTTTGCTTTTATTTACCTGAAAGAGAGGTTTGAGAAACATTTCCTCTCTTTCCTGGGAGAACCATGTATATTGTAGTATTCTGTGGTTCCAGACAGTCTAATAAACAATAGGATGTGACACAAGATATCTATTGCCAGTAAAGTGAAGTGCACAGGTAATCTAGTGATGTGATCTTTTTGTTCTGCAGTAAGGGAAAAGCTTCATCACCTTTTTGACATTGAGCTATGTAGCCCCACAGACATCAGTTTTTAGAGAGGAAAAGAACTGTTCTCCTACCCTACACAGAACTGCTGTTAAAGTCAGGAACACAGCAAAGAAGGTGAGGGAGGCCTAAAACTGGCATGGAGGAAACCAGAGGAAACATTTTGCAGTTGCTAGGGTTCCACACACACCTCCTTACCTTGTTGATATTTACAAGCAGCACAATGCTGCCTTCTCCAGGTAGAAGCTTCACACTGAATGCTTGCTGTGTTTGCAGTTTGGGAATGTCCACAGTCACAAGACCTGCAACTGGCTTGGAGCTGACTACATCAAAAACAGACTCAATTTCAAGACTCCACTGCTGAGCACTCTTTACTAAGTAAAGCGGAAGAGAAAATGGAATTCAGGAATTGCATTTATATATCTATTAATTAAAATAACCTCTCACCAAAGAAATAATTAAAACACTTCAAATTAAATTTAACAACTTTCAGGCTGTGTTTGAAACAGCCCTACCAGGTTAATCTTTTATGCTCAGTGCACTCGATACCTGTGTTTACGTCTGTGGCCTCAGAATGATTTATGATTTATGTTTTACAACTCTCTCTTTTCTTCATTCAAAAGCCATCCAGGGGTTTTTCAGAGTTCTGTACTGGTGTCAGCAACCATGACACCAGTCACTTCATTAGGAAGGACTTTTTCCCCCACCACCTTCCACAGACATTATATTTGCTTTTAGTCAGCACTCATATGAACATGGCACTCTTTGGGAAAGATCGTAATCACAAGGCAGTACAATCACTTTTGTCGGTGAAACAAAACCAGTATTAACAGAAAATGAGCTGAATCCATCCCAGAGTCACTAGACAAAATAAATGGAGTTATGCTGGGGATGAATTGGGTCCACTGTGTCTAGACTTGATGGGCTGTATTTTTATGTCCCTTCTGCCACCAAAGTGTAGTGGGGGAAACAAATTAATGACTTCACTGAGATCTCTCTACAGTTACCTCAGATGGTCTTCTCCTTTACAGAACTTGCTGAATAAGGCAAGCCAGGGTCAGGGGTATTCAAGATTAATGTGTACACATCTCATTAACTTCAGCAATTAAATAAACTTCAGCTCTCTACAAACATAGTCTGGATAACCCTATACTTCAAATATTATAGATGAATGTCTAAGCAAGGGCAAATGAAACAGAAAACAAATAAAACTGTAACTAAGACACATTTTACATACACAAACTACTAAAGACTCACTTTCTCCTTTTGTGTTTATATTCTAGCTTTCCTTCCAGCAGGACAGAAAGAGAAGAACTGCATTCATCCCTGGTGTGATTTTCACTGTCTCTTGTAGAATGAAGAGCAACGAATGTGTTCCCAAGTCTATATTACACCCGGCATTACCCAGGGAAGACCAATTTTCACCAATGTGGAAGGGGTTAAAAAAATACCCACCCTGAAAAGGTCAACCATCGCAGTCTGTTTTCCCTCCCCTCCAAGGGCATATAGAACTTTCAGCCCACTCTTAACTGCATGAACCACAGTTCTGGGGTCTGGGCCCAGAAATCAAGAACAATGACTCTTTTACAGACTCACAGATCAGAATGCTATATCATCAAATCTGATGAGCAGTGCAACTGCATAGGCAGCTTAAATTCAAGTTGTTCATTTACTCTCCATTTTCCAAATATTATTATGTTTGAATACTAACAAGCTCTGCCTCTGGGTCCAAACCTCTCTCTGCCGAATGAGTGAGATTTGCTCCCTCTGCTTATCCAGAGAGCAAGACTTCATCTACCAGAAGGTGGAGTTGTGGGAATGTGGGAGGGACCAGAAAAGATTTACACTGTAACTAAATTTCAGAGAGCACACAGAGTCTATGCTGGGGCTTTCCATGGAAATTCTAGTCACGTTAATTCTAGCTAAGACCTGCAGCTATTTCAGGAAGCTTTAAAAGCAGCCAGGGAGTGACGTCTTCCTCTTTTATTCGTACACAACAACTCTATTCCCAAGGGCTGAAATTCAACCCAGTGGAGAGGACTCTCATGCTAGCCTTTACTGCACTGAAGACTGGCTCAACAGGCAGTGAAAGAAAGCATGCAGGTGGTCTGCAGTGGGGCATATTACTGTTTACAGAGAGTTTCAACAGAGAATTAACTACTTTTGCTCAGCTGCAATGATCTTCAGTACAAAGGAGAGGAAAATCAAAGGCCATGTCGAGGGAGGAAACCGGTTCAGTAAGTTAGGTAGCAGGAATGCAGGAGGCTGTCCTCTCAAATTGCAGCCTTAACAAATTATCCTTGCATAGCGCAACTGCTTTTCTCTCTCAGACTTCATGTTGGGTCCTGAAAACTCTTGAAACTCTGCTCCCTGTGCATTCATCTTCCTATCACAAAACTAAATTCCCATAGCAGCTTTGCTTTTGTTTTAAATGGAGGTAAAACAAGGCAAGGCGTATTTATCTAGGGTCTTGGTGAAAACATATGCCAATAGAAGAGGAAGCTTTCAAAATAGGAGAACAGCCCTACTACAGCTGCAGTTACTTGGGGATCTTCATGCAACATAGATTCTGAGTTCTAGCATTTTAAATCACTACTGTTTTTACTGCATCACTGTTTCAAGACCAAAAAAGTTGTGCAATAGTAAGAACTACACACAAAGTCATAATAAAACAATAGAACCTTTCCTAAACTGACAGTTGATTGAGCTTAACAATAAAACAGTTTGTATTCCAGAGAGGAAACAACAATAAAAAACAGAAACAGGACTTACCAAAGAAAGAAGTCAAAGAAAAGTAAATCAGGTGGTAATGGTTGTAGGCTTCAATCTTAACATCTTTCCAGATTCCTTGAGTGGGAAAAGAAGGGCCCCAATCCCAACTAAATGAACACTGCTCCTGGAATACAGAATAATTACATTACAACTGCCAATTTTTCACACAGACATTGATTCTGTGCCAGAAATAAACATTATTTTCTATCTAGAAATGAAATATTGACATGCATTGGAAGACTTTTTCCTAATTTGCACAAATCCAGAAAAACCTACAGTATTTTTTCTCTTATTTCTTGACTAGAACTCTGCTGCTATGTCCTATAACATATATATATATATATACACACACACTATTTTGTATTAAACACCCATAGATGGCAAAAATTTCTATTAGTGAGATGAAACACTACCTGGCCCAAAACCTAAAAAACAAGTAAACAATAATAATAATTAAAAAAACCCCAAGCCAGCAGGCTACTCTCAATTCAGCTCTAAACTGATTTAGTTTGTAATGTCAGTATTTAACTGTATACCTAAAAGACAAAGTAAGCAGAAAAATTATATCCAAGTATTCTAAAAGAACAATATCAAATCAAAAATCATGGCTATATTTGAAATACTTTACCCTCTATTTTTGGATGCAACACCACAGGTTAGTAAAAGGAAAAGGATGAGTATGTCTGGTGCATTTGTGCAGTTCAGTCATGTTCACCATTTTCCCTTTTTTATGATTCCCATATACAAAGGGAACAAAAACATGGTTGAGAAAAAGCTTAGTGCTTAGCATCAGAATGACTGTCAGAATTATAAAATGCTGGACAGGCAGGGGAGTACCTACACTGCTTTACATCTAGATGTTTTCAAACCTAGTCAGACCTCTCATTAACAAACCCCTAGAAGATTTCTATTCAGCTGCCCTCCAGGTTTCACACGGCCCCAGCCCGAAAAGCAAATACAATAGATCTGCTTAAAGTCTTGTACAGTGACCTACAGTTCTAAATTTAGAGACTAATAACTTACAGCCAAGGCATACTAATTTTGGCAACCCACATTGCACAAGGCTGGCCTATCCCTTGCATAGCTTGAGTCAGCCTGCCTGCCTATCAAGTTGCAAAAGAGCCTTCCAGGAAGCAAGCACTGTACCTATTTCAAATGTAAAAACAAGGACAACACATTCTTAGAAAACAAGTCAGTAATTTCCCCTTTATAAAAAAATCAACAAAGGAAGCACTGATAGATTGTCAAGTTTCACTAACAGTACTACAGAGCCTGCTATCAGAACTGGTATGTCATAAGTTGCGTCACTGAAGTACATTACCAGTGAAGTCTTGCACTTTGCTACAAATTCCTGTTCAGGTTCAGACACATTTACTGCACTTCATACTGAACTTCAAACATGTAAACAGCTCTCCATTACTTTAGGATGGTAGGCAACCAGCCTCTTTCAGCAATGTCCTCGTATGTTTGTTTACTTTCAGATGTGACATCCCTGCTGTTGTTACTGTATACTTGGAACTAAAAATGCTTCTGGAACTCTCTGGAGCAGCTTCCAAGTACAGTCAAACAACTCCTTTGAGTAGAAGCCCCAAGGTACTCTCTTACAATTTTAAAGGTAAAGCATGAGAACAGTCCTGGCCAGTTATGCTCTATAAATAACTCTACAGCTGTTTAAGTGCCTTCTTCCTTTCATGGTCCTCCATGCAATGATTTCTAAGAAACATAGTGGAGCCAAAAGAATTAATCAGCTTTCCAAAATCTAGTGAAAATAGAAGTAGCAGCAAGCAGTAATAAAGACAACATCTCAATCCTGATGGATCTTCCCAGGACAACATGGATTCCCTGTTTCCATTAACAAATTTTAAAGGAAATCACATCCAGGTTAACAGGATTCTACTTGTGGGGTTTTCTGGTTTGGTTTGGGTTTTTTTTGTTTTGGTTTTGATTTTTTTGGGGGTTTTGTTTGGGTTTGCTTTTGGTTTTGTCATTGTTGGTTTGGTTTGGTTTGGTTTTGGTTGCTTTGGGTTTTTTTTGAGGAGGCTTTAAAAGGACTCTATCAAAAAGATTAAAAATTATTAACAAGAAAGGCATTTGAGTGGAGACAAACATGCAAAAACATCCAAAAAGAGAAATTCCAAAATAGCCATCTCCTCTATCTGCAAAGCTAGCAGAAATAGCTGAGATGCTACTCAAATGATAGTTTGCCCTGAGCAAGTTTTAACAGCAATGAAGTCATGTCTTAAATCAGAGTATTCTGAGCTTCATTAATTGCATATTACATCATTGTTTTCACTGAACATGTACTTGTAAGTCACACTTCACAACCCCATAATAAGAGGAGAATAGGTTCTCTGTTAGGTAACACTTCTTGGGACATGCCAGAGCTGCCTAGTATAAATAGCACAGCACATGAACTACAGCAAACACTCACAAAGCTGCTTGGCTGGGACTTTTACAGCCTTGGCAATACACAATGGTTATTTGCAACAATGAACTCTATTGTCACCATATATTGCTAAACCCACCCACTGCATCCAATGTAATGATTCCACATTTTTCAATGCTACCCTTTTCTCTTAGCAGCAAATCTCCTTACTGCTTCCTTGACAAAAACAGCCTTTAAAACACCTAGATATGAATCTTGGCCTTCTTAGGGCTCTTATATTATCAACGTACTGGACTGCAAGTTTCGGGGTTGGGGGGAGGCAGGACAGCAGAAGGAAGCCGCAATAAAAAATATGTCCTACTTTTTAAATGACATTGCAGGTTTCAGAATACATCTGTTAAGGACAGCACGTGGTGCATTCCTCTTTCCAAGCCTGAAGCCAGAGACAGACAATTCTGCTCTTACCTTTCTGATGAAATTAGCATGGCACTCTCCTTTCTGCACAGGTGGAGGGCACGCCGGGGGTATGCTGTATGCTTTGTGACATCTGCTCTGCTCTGCTGCATACGAAACGGCTGATAAGAAACGGACCTCAACAAAATTGACCTCCTTGATCATGCTAGTAATATCAAAGCTCTAGGTCAAGAACACAGAAGAAAATCTTTACAGTGCTGACATTTATTTATGAGATTTATAATCACTGTTACATTGGAATTTTGAAACCATACATGTATTATTCAAAGACATTTGAAGCCAAGTCTCGTCAACCTCAGATTTTGAAGGAAAAGAAGCTAAACTATTTTCTTAAGCTAAGGAAAGGAAATACACCATAACATTCTAGATACAAGATGTTTCTGGGCAAACTACTTCCCCCATACTGAGCCACAACTGCAGGCTGCAGCACTCTGCTTACACACAGGAAGTGCTTGAAGGATAAGGAAGGCAACAGAATCTTTACCCTCCTTCCTCATTCAGAACTCATCTGCATCTTTAGAAAGACACCTTGTCTCAGCTCAGAAACCTGGTCTACACAGGAGTTCTTCCAACTCCCACTGTACTGTCAGCACTGAGCTGTCTGTTGCATGAGTGCTGCAAAGCTGTGTTCACGCCACCAGCACTCTCTCCCCCAACATGTACAGATACACATTCTATGCCATCATGATAAAGCCTTTGGGGACTTCCTTACTGGTTCACAAAATCCCCTTCCATGTGGCTGGATAGAAGGACAAATGTTCAGTTTCAGAATTATCCTCTGCTACCAAGATGATACGGTTTCAAACTGCTGATACCGACTCCTTCTTTACAGTGTTCATCTGCGATGAGTCTTGTCAATTTTTCCCAACTTGTGAGCATCCCAGCTAGCATCACTTTTATCTGCAGCATACAGCTGAAAATTACAAAGCAAACAGCATCCCACACACACACAGCCTTCAGAGTCCTTCCTGCAGGTGTTGTTGCCACGTTGAACAAGTGAACAAAGCAGAAGACTGGGTCACGGTAATCCTAGACTCAATCTAATGCACTACCCTCTGGTTTTACAGTGAAAGACATTTCATGAATATTACAGTCGGAGACAGAATGAAGCTGCAGAAAAAAGAACAAAAACATCACTTCCCAATTCTACAGAGTCTGCTGCTGGCAATCCTTTAGATACTCTCCAAATAGTAAATAATTACGATTCCATAAAAACTATGAAATTTCTTATTTCACTTGTGGCAAAACTAAGTCACAGAGAAACCAAATGGTTTGTCCCAGGTCACACAGACCCAGGTGGAAGAATCTGGCTTTCATGTCTCAGGCCAGTACCTCTGCAATAAAATCTGTCACAATGATAAATGACGAGATATGAAAACATCAGATTTCTTTTGTAATTTAGTTATTCCACTAACATTCTGCCTTTAATTCTTCCTTTTTTTAAATTCTTTTCAGAGAAAAGCAAAGATTGTCCCTCACAGAGTAATTCAGAATAATGCTACAGTTTAAAGCTATAAAACTAGCTTGAATGCTCTTGTCATTCTGAAGATCATTCTGTGCTGAGTACTCTCACACAGACATGGGCTAAGTTCAAAAACACAAGCCAATATTATCAATAGCCCAATATTAAAAATACAAACCCTTATAAATAAAAACAATCAAACAAAACCATGGAAACACACAGGTTTTCAACATGTGCACTTCCCTTTCAGTATTCACACATAAATCATTCTAATACCAATTAGTAGGCAGATTTACAGCTAGTGTAACAGATTTAAGCTTAGGTGACTGATCCCAAGAAGCAAGACTTACATTAGCTGAACTGATCCTCTTGCGTGGATTCACTCTAAATCTGCCCCTACTGCCACTGAAAATCTAAGTACATTTCTCTTTCTAACAGTTATCTGATTACACATGCAGTCAACACTTTCTGCATCCAATGACCTCTTTTTATGTGTACTAGAATGTACTGAAAGTGCTCAGCACAAAAGGGTCTTGAAACAAAATTCGCCTCAGAAGTGAACAAATTACTTACATATCTGTTGAACATGTTTTCTGTTCTTCCAAGACTAATATTATTGAGCAGGATCTGTGCTACTGTATCTACTCCCTCGAAAACCATATTCACTTTCTGCCATTTTCTACACAAGATAAGACAGACATAATAAAAATGCTAGAATATCTAGAGTTAATAACACACAGCATAGAGACAATATAAAAATGTGCATCACCATTATCTTTAGCAGGAGTTTTCCAAAACCCTCTGACTAGTGTGGCTACGTTATATCTTTAAATAGTCAAATTAAGGTAACAGCTGAAGTTGCTCAAGACTGCAGCCCAGCATGTTCACATACCCACCAGGTATCAGATGGGATAGCTTCCAACTAGCCTAAATATTATCTTTCTGTAGTTGACAATTCATACCCAATTTTAAACAACTGGGGAAAACAAAACAAAACAAAACAAGTAATAGGGAAAAGCAACTACTAAAGTGTTCTTTAGCAACAGCTCTGCAGTTACATGTTATTGCATAACTTGTTTTATTAGATCCAAAAGTACTAACCAGATTTTGAGCTGATGGATTACCTAGCAATTCTGCATGAGAGATGGCACAGAACTATTTCAGACATATCTTCAATGCATACCGGATGTCAAAAGGAGTTCTGAATGTCCTGCTGTAAGTCCAGTTATCCAGTGAGATCCACTTGTACATCACATCATTAAACCTATAGTATGGATCCTAATAACAGACCAACATAAAGAAAATTGTTAAGATATTTAGTAATAGTATTACTACATGAAATGCATAATGATAACCATTACATTAGCAGTTCATATTTCAGACAGTCTGCAAGTGCAAAATTCCTTTTCACCTTAGAAATAATATGTGAAAGGAAAGATTTGGTAATATTTGACTTCAGATATATAGGTCAAAACCTGTTTGCTATAACCATTCATAAACTATAGGGAGCAGGATTTGTTTTTTACATAAGAAATGGCTGGGGTGGATATTAAAAAAAAAAACCAACAAGACAGCTTATGACTTAATGAGAGGAACAGAAACATGATCACCCTCATAATGATGGAAAAAGTAAGACTAATAGGATTTTAAGAGGGAAATAAACAGCATTTTAGGCCTTCAGGGAGAGAAGTGAACAAGCCTCTACAGTTTAAAATAATTGCAAATACTCTGGTTGTTTCTTGTCAATTAGTCTTCCTTTGGTAAGTTTAAATGAAATTACTATATTCGGAAGGAGGAAGGTAGGAAGAGAAGGAATAGAAACAATATGATTTGTTTCGTTGCATAAAATTAAATGACTACTTTTGAGAATTATGCTGCATTGACATCAAATGTGTTCTTTTCCTTTTAGTTACAGTACCCAGGAAGAATAAAGGCACAGCTGGTCTCAGCTACATCCTTGACTTTTCTGGCTTTATGCTGTATTTATTACCTTATGGTGGGTCACAATGTTCCTTGCCTAGGCTGAAGGAATCAGTTATGTGGACCTGACAATCTACCACCTTGTGCCTCATACAAAGCCATCAGAAAGGTACAGTGTTATATCTCCATGTTAGACAGTTCAGAGTGCAGGTATCTGGGTCAGTGACTGAAAGCTCAGTTCAGTCCTCTTCAGCAGCTGCACAGCAGAACAGCTTCCTCAAAACAGAGACCAATCATTTCTGGACTGTGTGACTCAAGCTCAACTAAGAGACAAAGCAGTTTCAGTAAGGTTCCCTTTGATACAAGTCTGCTACAGTAGCAGCACAGCTAACCATCTGCCCTGAATATCCAGATTCACACTGAAGAAAATCTGCCCAGCTCTTTTTCACTTCCTTCCTGAAGCATAGATACTAATAATACTTTCGGGTTTGATATTGTCTGAAAAATAGTGTTTCATACCTCTTATTTGGTTTACAATACAGTGAAGCTGTATAGTATAAACACAAACCCATTTACATAACAGCAAAATCATAACATCTAAGTGATTGTCCCCAGCAGCATCATCTCTTCTGGAGTCCCACAGCAATATAAACTTTATTCTTTGAGCCCATGCAGAGGGCAAGTTCTTGCCTTGCCTCTACATGGTGTGCTTGGACAATCAAATTTCTTACTACAAGGCAGTAAGAGCTAGGAAGGAGAAGTCTTGCTACCTCAGCAAAACTCTGACCTCTGCATGGTAATAAAGTATATTGTCTATAAGTGAAGTCACCACAAGCTTACCAGAACAATCACTGTATTTTAGGGTATCCATACTATTACTTTTATATGCAAAATACTTGGGGAATATATCTCAGACTTCTATTAACATCCCAAGCTTAGGGATAATAAATGCATATTAAAAAGCAAACTTTAGGCTCATAAAAGAAGCTGTTAAAGTTACTGTATCGAGACAACAAAAGGCAAGTGTTAAAAGTCAGAGGTCATGGAAACCCCACAGTATGTCCTTTACAACTGTCTTGCTTTAACACTATTTACTATTTCACTTTAGGTTATGCTTTGGAAAATGTGCACATGGAATTTCAATCACTGTCACTTGTACGTGTGAAATACTTAACAAAAGGCATAAGATGCAAGTTGAAATCCACTAGCAACAGCAGACTAAAGCCAGTTAGTGGTGAAACAACTGACATTGGTGCCTGTCAAAGATCAAGAACCTACATAAAAGAAATCTCCACCATTTCTCCAGGAAAGCACAGATACTGAGATTTTAGTGAAGACCTGATGTCTGGAGAACACAAAACTGTTTGCAGGAATGTTTTACCAGAGACAGGAATTACATCATCAGATGGGCTCTTGCAGTGGTTTACAACAGCTGCTTGTTTAAATCTCCTCAGAGCCTACTGCAGATTCTTTTTCCTTCCTCTGTATTTGGCTAAAGCCTTCAAACTTCCAGAAATGCAGTGACTGCTTAATCATGTGTCATAGAAGCTGCTAATTAGCCCCTTCTGACTCACAGGAATATTGTTTCTTCCTCACAGGCATCCATCCACCTTTTTTTTTTACATGGGGAGCTTCTCATTCTGTGTGTCTTTTCTCTGAAAGTTACCAGCTCGCAGATGTAATTGCTACATAACCAGTGAAACAGCTTTCATATCACACAGAAAAGCTGTAAAATGCTAGACTGCTTAGTCATTTTAAGCATGACAAATGTTGCCTGTTGTAAAATCAGCCACGTGACAATGCTCAAGCAAAGATTTTAAGGCAGTTCAGGAGAAATGCACGACCATAACAAAGTCATATAAGAAAGGAAAATTACTTCTCCAATACACTTCAGAGATTATTGTCAATGCAACTGTTTTGAGTGCTGGAAGATGTACCTATAGAAATCAAACTGGATTTATCTGAAGCAGAATTTCATCCCACATTATATCAGCTCACATTAAAATTAAAGGTTTGTTATACAAAGCTGGAGGTAAATATATGTGTGTATATATATATAAATTTAAAACTCCTAAGGGCACTGGGAGAAAATTTGAAAATTGGTAGTTGACATTCATTAAGCTCATCATGTTCCTTGAAGCAAGTCATAAAGCAGTGGAATCAAGTATAGCTATTTTTAGATCCCACCAAACATGACATTCTTGCATTTTCCTTCTCCTTGCAATTTGGGGAAAAATTTGGAACCACTCAAGCTCCCTGCATGTTCTCCACTCCCAACTTCAGCGCTGTAAGCAAGCAGCAAATCACCTGCTAAGATGCGGTAAAAAGCCCTGCTACAGAGCATCAAAAGGAAGAAATTTCCATTTCGGGTAACAGGACATCAGCAGGACTCCAAAAGCACTCCCAGCACTAAGCTGAAGGCACTGCCAAGCAGCAGCTAGAGGGAAGCTCCTCCTTGCAATGATTTTAAGGGGATATTGCAAAGCCACAGTCATACAAGCTAAGAGCTTCTCCTGCTAAGCAGGAAATGGATGAGACATGCACACATAAGAAGTGAGGCTCAAAGCCCAAGTGAGTGAGTTGCATCAGGCAGACCCCGGTCCCGTGAAGGGCCAGCGTTAGGCTCCTGCGCTACCACAGTCCATGGGAGCATGGCACAAGCTCCTGACTGGCACCAGACAGAGCCAGCTGGATACAGGCAGAAGACTGGTGTGTCATAAAATGAAATGTTAATAAAAGGAAAAAAAATCAGATTCCTTTGTATTATCTTACTTGTGATCTAATTTGAAACTGTCTCGCAAGCTCTTATAAATATGTTCTGCTGCTATTTTATAATGTGCACCTTAAGAAAATTCTGCTGATGTAATAGATTACCAAAATAAAACTTGCAAGTAACGTTTCATGATTTACAATGTAATGATTTTGCTGTTGCCAACCTCAGACTGGAAGCTAAATAGTTAAGATACTTGTCTATATCCATCCTTGATATCTCAAGTGATAGCAGTCAGGACAATTTTCAGCAAGCTGACCTAACAGAAGTGATGAATGGATTTTGTTCTTGGAAAGTCAGTTATGGAAGTTCATCCTACAGTAACTCACTTTCAGCAGTTACTCTAAGAAAACAGCAAAATGAATGTCACCTTATGCTCAAGTATATATTTATCACAGATGAACACTGAGCCAAATACTACCAGAGACTTAAATTAACAGCATATTAATACCTACTGCTTAATAATCTTTGAATACTCAGCTGTATATAATAGGTTACTATAACATTTATCTATTTTAATCTCATGGGCTTTTGAAAGATAAACTTGAGTGCCCTTTAATATCTATCCTAAAATTCATTTAGGCTTTTGAATGCCCTCACATATGTTCACAAAATTAAGCAGAGTAAGAATGTTTTCACAGAAAATAATATATTTAATCAACTGTTTCATCAATGAATGCCATTTAACCTGTTAGAACCATATGATACGCGATGTAATTTTCACCTGACTTGCTCTGAAAAAATCTGTTATGACGAAGTGTTAAAAAATACACAACAGTGTATTTTATACAAATGCAAAACAAGCTGTAAAATATTCACACTACATTACAGAACTGCAGAAATAACACTTGAGATAAATAAGTTTCTGTCTCTTCTAATATATTTTAATATCCAAAAAGGACAAGACCACTGTAACCACCTGTGTCAAGAGCATGCCCTTGTATAAGGAGGCAGTAACTGCAGTGCTATCCAGCCACTCTATTAGCATTACAGTTGCAGACCCCCTGTAATAGTTCTGTACAAATCAAAGTGACAGTTAGTAAGACAAAGCAGCCTTTTTGTGAGAATGCAAAAGGCTGTCAGATGAGGAAACCCAGCCACAATAGCCATAGTCATCAGAACCGAAACTTTAGTCACCTGACAGCAGAAATTGAACCATGCAGTACTCACCAGAGGACGACTACTTCTAGCACAAAGATTTAATGCACGAGAGCTAACTGCTGATACATTTTACTTGTCAGAACCATGCCTGAGGGAATATACTATGCTGACAGTAGTTAAAAACTAAATCCTCAGACAAAATGATTTCTGCAAATCTTTTTTCTAGAGATGTAGGATTCACCACAGATTCAAGTTTGCATAATGTCCGTGCTTACGTCCGAGCTTTGCACTAACTTTATTCAAGTGACTACTACTCTTGTTTATATGCTTTTTAAAATTCTTTTTAAATTCTACATGTAAATGGTAGCAAGAGCTTTGAAGAGCTAATGGAATGTTATTAAAACAACTATGCTGAACACATACTCTGATGCTATCTCCTGCCCTTAGAGCTCTTACCATAATTAATTACAGAAAAATCACAGAATGTCAGGGGCTGGAAGGGACCTTGAAAGATCATTCAGACTGACTATCCTGGGGAGCAGGATCAGCTATACCAGATCACACAGGAACACATTCAGGCAGGTCTTGAGTATCTCCAGAGATGGAGACTCCACAACCCCCCTGGGCAGTCTATTACAGTGCTCTGTCACCCTCACAGGGAAAAAGTTTTTCCTCCTGTTTCCATGGAACTTCCTATGTCTCAACTTCCACCCATTGCCCCTTGTCCTGTCGTTGGGCACCACCGAGAAGAGCCTGGCTCCCTCCTCTTGGCACTCACCCTTTACATATATATAAACATTCATGAGGTCACCCCATCTCCTTCAGGCTCTCCTTGTGAGGAAGATGCTCCACTCCCCTAATCATTTTTGTGGCTCTGCTCTGGACTCTCTCAGGCAGTTCCCTGAGGTTCTTCTTGGACTGAGTGGCCCAGAACAGTATTCCAGATGCAGCCTTGCCAGGGCAGAGTAGAGGGAGAGGAGAACCTCTCTTAATCTACTAGGGTACAGTGCTATTTGCTGTTTGCAAATCACACAGAAAAAAAACCACATAGATTTCACGTGCAGGTCTTGCCACCCAGAATGATTTAGTTTCCAATAGCTTTGTTTTCTTGTTTCCTGGGACAGCCTTCCAGACCAGTATTCACTTTGAATTACAAGCAGTAAGCGTTTAGGATTGCTATTCTGGTGACATTTTCAGCAGGATGAATGAAAATCTTACACTTAATGGCAACAAGCAAAAGGAGCTAATGGAAAAAAAAAGCCTGCTCTGGATAAAAGCTTTTATTATAATTGCCAAGGTGTTCAGGCAATTATACAATAAAGCTCCAAAATCTACACTTAATCTCAAAAAGGGCGAATTTCCAGAGGCAATGAGTGCTGAGGCTCTCTGCCTCTAAAATTCAGACTCTGTGTATGTTCTTATAGGAATACAGGAATATGATTTTAGGCAGCTGCATTTGAAAACATTTGGTCATCGGCATTTTCACTGCAGTGGAGAAACCTCAGGCCTAACAGCTGAGCACACTTTTTGCAGCATGAGCTACACATGGCAACGAGGAATTATGTCACTGATTCCCTCCAAACAACACAGGTTTGTTACTTTGCTGAATGCTACAGCTGTGGTGGCTGGGATTGACGACATTTAACACTACCTGTGGTAGCTCTGAAATCTGCTAAGGCTGCTTCCATTATTTTGGTATACTCTCCATTCTGTCTTTTAAACAAAAATGTGATTTTAAAACAATTTAGTTGTCCTGGTGCAACTGTTTGTGTGAATGTTTATTTTTGTAAACTGGGCTTTGCTAGACTGAGTAAGAATGGGCTTAAATTGATTCATAGATTCCTAGAATACCAGGTTGGAAGGGACCTCAAGGATCACGTAGTCCAACCTTTCCCAGTAAGAATACAGTTTAAATATGATGGCCCAGCACCCTGTCAAGCTGGGCCTTGAAACTGGCTAATGTAAGGGAATCCATCACCTTCCTTGGGACTTTATTCCAATGTCTAGTAATTTGAATGGTGGAAAAAAAAACTCTGGCATCCAGTCTGAATCTCCTCCGTAGTAGCTTGTACCCATTACCCCTTGTCTTTACCATGGGACTCTTGTAAAAAGGGAGCCTCCTTCCTCACAACAGCCACCCTTTATGTACTCACATGTGGTTATGCTGAAAAAAGTTCTCTCAGCTTTCCTTCATATGACAGGTCTTCCAGTCCTTTTGATCATTCTTGTGGCCCTTCCCTGGACCCTTTCCAGCCTGCCCACATCTTTTCTGTATGGCAGGGACCAAAACTGTATACAGTGCTCAAGGTGCAGCCTGACCAGCACTGAGCAGAGTGGGAGATCTTAATTTACCTGTACACACCCGTACCTAGAAAGAAGTTGTCTCATTCTGAGCTTGGAACTAACCAGACACCAGCTGGGCCCTGTTTAGATATCAAGCAACCACACTCATGAAGCATTTTGGTTAACTGAGCTCCTCAACAGACTGCACCAATTCTAACACCACCAACTTAGCAACAGTTTCCAGACTAGAGTGGGTTCATACTGGGCCATGTCAGCATGTGTTTGGAGCAAGAGCATACTTGCATTCACGTAAACATGTTCCAAGTGTCCAAAAGCTACCATCATTGATTTAATTAGCCAAGCACTCATCTACCCATTAAGCAAGACCCATGCTGCTGGCCAGCAGGCTGACTAAGCTTTCACACCTCTGTGCAGGCTTGGATTCTGCCCAGGCACATGAGAGTTCGTGATGACAGCCTCATTTCCAAATAGCACACTGCTGCTTGAAATGACTAAAATTGCAAGTCAGCTCACAGCAATGCAGCTAAATTAGCCATCACATTTTCTCACTTCATAAGAGTACTTAATGTGTAGTTAAACATGAGTCTCTCATTACATCATTATCTTGCTTGCATGAGTCAGTGCATTGGTCACAGTTTCTCCTGAATTATTCACACTTCTTACAGCAACACCTCCCAGCACAGATGAACGCCTGAGGCACTCAGTTTACCTTAGGCACTTTTGCAAGGAGAAACCAGCACAGTTCTCTTCATTGATCCTCCATATACAGTCTACCTGCCTGTGGCACTTTTTGAAGCTTTAGAAAAGCCACTTAAAAACCTTAATTGTGTATGTTCAGAATGTCATGTCACTTAGCACAGAAATGTTGAAAAAACAGGCAGTCATGGCTCGGCTTATCCCTTCTTAGTATATTTACTTCTCCAGTGTTGACTATTTCTTTTATCTGTCAGTGACACTCTTTGGACTCTATTAGCACTGAAATTCCCAGCCTATGCCAACACAGAATGATGCTAAAATTATCCTGCCCAAAGTGGCGTCACTTTCTCCTTAAACCTAACTTTAGTCACAGCAGTGCAGGATAATAATCTGAAGAATAAAAAATGAATGATTATATACAAAATGCATGCATCTAGAATGTGTTTATAAAATAAATATTGTACAAGAAGTGCAACATTTGGGCCACAATAAATACTATTATATATACGTCTGATATCAGCCTGAGGTTTATCTTTGAAGCTCTGCTGGCTGTCAGATGTGTGACAGTACTTGAAGTTTTCTAGTACATAAGTGTATTTATCAGATTTACAGATGTTGCTACTTTCACTATGTTTTATTTCTTTTTCTTGTTTCAGCTATGCATTTCACTTTCCACATATTTCCTTTTTGAAAAGCAATGACAATGACTTGGTCAGTGCTGTTTCTTGTCAGGTCCGAGAGTCAAGTCGAGCATATGCTGGTATCAGGGTACTTTGCTACCAATCTACAGATGCAGTTTTGATCATTTGTACCAGAAAGTGGTCACTATGTTTTCATAAATCTAAAAACGGCAATAGTAAACAGAAGCAGTAATCGTCTTAGAAGTGTTAAGGCAGGAACTAATGTTTTAAATGTATAGGTTTTACACTCATTTTTCTCAATATCCTTCCTTTAGGAAGCACAGGAGTATACAATCTCAGCTGTTCTGATATGTTTTGCAAGTGTGTAAAGGGATTTTTAGCAGACTGAAATGCCTAGACTTCTTGCTTCAACAAGTTAAACTTTAACAGGGTGGGCTTAGCTTTTCATTGAGTTAACATTGTAGGGAATTGTGACTTACAGACTGCGATGATACTGTAGACATCTGGTGTCTGACGTACCATGCTTGAACTACGGAATCTCGCACACTAGAGCGTGGGCTGGCACTCGAATCCCAGGCCCAGCTTGGAACTGTTCCGTCACGGATAACTTCCAGTTATCCACCTGAGGATGCTGCAGCCACCAAACCCTGTGCCACTGAAAGGGCTAAGGAAACGAGGTCTGGGTGGTGTAGCAGCAAAGCCAGCAAAACCTGCAGCAGCTGAGGCACAGCTCCTGAGACAAAGCGTCGTGAGGGGTGAGGGGACTGCCTCCAACCATACTTCTGGAGATCTCACGGTGGGGGGACACACACACACAGGTTTTTGCTGTGTAGCAGGACGCCCGCTTCTGAGAGGCATGGCGAGTGCAAGGCTTCTCCTCGGGCACCACCACACCACAAGTCTCGGCCTGACTCTTTTCATCGCGCCGCCGACACGGCCGGACGCTGACCCTCCGCCGGGGCACCACTGAGGGTGAGGGTCGCTGGGCGAGGTGCGCGGGCGTAGCTGCCTACCGTACCTGGATGAGGCCCCGGCGCTGCAGGGCCGTGTGCACGCAGCCCGGCACCTCCCCGCGGAGCACCACCGAGCCGTTGTCGTTGCTCAGCTGCCAGCTTCCCCGCAGGCTGTGCACCTCCGGGCCGCCCCTGGCCGAGACGCCGGCCCGGCCGGCAGCCGCCACCAGGAGCACCAGCAGCGGCGCAGCTCGGCCCATGGCGGCGCCCGCCTGCCGCCCTAGCAGCCAGCATGGCCGCCGGCAGGAGCGGCCGGCCGGCCTGGTGGCCCCGCAACACTGCTGCCTCACCGCCATGGCCTGCAGAGACGCTACTGCGGGACGACGGACGAACAGACAGACAGGGGAAGGAACTGATCCTTGCGGCCGCCGGCAGCCGAGGGATGGGCGCGCAGCTCCTCCCGCCGCCCGGTACCGGCTCCTTAGGGCCCGGAGCTGCTCTGTGCGCGCGGGGAAGATGGCGCTGCCGAGGGCGAGCCCGCGCGGCTCCTCGTAGCGTAAGCAAGCCGCTGAGCGCAGCCCGCCTTGGACCTCTCTGACGGCAAGCCAGGGGCCTGCGCTTCTGCCCCCGCCCCGGCTAAAGCGGTGATGGGCGCTTGCACAACCTCCCCTCTCCGAGCAAGTCAGCACAACGTGCGGGCAGAAAGGCTTATGGACGAGGACATACACATTAACTGCAGATAAGAAAAAAAAAATTGTGGGTTTTTTCCTCCGAAAGGCACAGTGAGGCCATTGATAACCGGAGCAGTGCAAGGTTACAGATCTTTCCGATGTGGCAAATTTACTTAGGGCTCTAGAGAACTGCAGGGAAGTGAGAGAGATACGAGGAAGAGCTGTGACAACACTGCAATAGGTACTTTCACACTGGCTCGCTCAAGTCATGAGATTCCATACGGCCTCAAACTTCTACCTCCTTTCCCCATAAAATTACAGAGGCGTGTAAAACCGGAATAAGCATCATGAACATCTAATTAAAAAGTACCTCGGGGTCTAATAAAGCAGTGCCAGCTAGAGCTGTTGCTGTGGATTTCGTTTAGAAAAATCAAGTCTTTTTACCTGCAAAGGAGCAGCAGAAGGGTCAGCCTCAAAGAAACAATGTGAGGTATGGTTCCCAAACCACGCTGTGTCTTTCCTAACTTATGCCTCTGTTCACAGCACTAAACCAGGAATTAAAGCAATGAGTTCTTAAACAGTTCAGTGGATGAAGCAAGAGGCAATCAGCAGCCTGAGCAGCTCTCTGGGGTAGTCAGCTACCCTACTTCGTGCTCTCTTTACAATGAGCCCTGGTGCTGAGGCACCTAGATCACCTCCAAGAACAGGAGATGTTTCATGCCGTGACATGCTTGTACTTTGTCTAGTTGTTTCTCCAGCTGAAGCTGTACAGTAGGTGCAACACAGCTGTGCAACCCCATTGTGATATACAGAGATATGGCTTTCGCACAATAAGGTATTCATAAGATTCAATCAGTAAACTAACAAGGTAGCCAGCGGTGGTAGGAGTTGCCGGGGTGTCCAGGACTGAAGATAACGGTGCTGCAGTGAGCATCGGGAGGATCCAGGAGGCCCCTCTGATTGACGTTCCAAGACAAGACAAGAGGGCAAGTTCACCTTGTAAAGAAGACCAGCTGTTGTTTTGATAGAAAGAACTAAGAGGTGGGGGCTGATGGGGTTAGGGGTAGTGCTTAGAAAATGTAAAAGAATATTCATGAATATGTATTAAGCTAATACAATGTTATCTAGTCCTTATCCTATGTAAGCATTATTACCTGTTGTTAGTGTGTGCCTCTAGCAATTTTATTTGCTATGCACCTAGCACTGTTTGCCTTTTTTTTTATAATAAACCTTTTATACTTAAATTTTAGAGTGAGTTTATTTCTCACACCCCAAATGTGTCATTTAACAGTATAAAAATGTGCCCAGGCTTCAAATACTCTCCCAAGAGTATTTGCAAGAGAACTAGTCCAAACCCAAAGTGACAGCAGAAAACAAACTTTGAAGACTACGTTCCCTCTATGCCTGCTCAGCCATGAGCAGGTTTGAAAGCAGTTAGGTTGCTTTTCATACAATACAAATTATTTTGTTTCCTCACATAGCTCAAAATTAAGTTGAAAATTACAATTTCAGCAATAATTTCGTGACCTCGGCTTATGCTTTGTAGCATATTTGTGTGATGCTTGGGTTTGGAATTATTTTGGTTGGTTGTGGCAGGGTCTTCTGTTGTTTATTCTTAAAGCATAGTTGATTAAATGAATGAACCAGGTCAGAAACTTGTCAGGCAGTTTTCTGTCTCAAAATACACTTAAGTGAGGAGGTGAAATATGCTTAAAGGACAGAAAATCTTGCCACTTCCTTAAAAAAAGTAATGCTAGCAGCAGTGTCATTTATCTTCCTGTGACTATGTAATTCTATAAATCTAAGAGAGTCAGGTCACTGTGCATACAAAGAAATTACTAACAGGTTGTAGCTGCATACATAGAAATGCAACCAACCAATAGCATTCACAGAAAACCCAGATAACTGCAGCACTTTATTCATTTTTTCCATTTCTGTCTTTATGTTTCCTTATTGTCTATTATAGACTGTAAAATTAGAGGAAAACATATATAAAACATCTTGGGATGCCAGAGTTAATTACTGCAACAACATACATGCAGTCCATATATCAAATCACATAAGAATAAAGTGGCTGACACAAAAAGATGCTCCTTCTGCAGAGAGTGCAAAAGTGAAATCCAGACAAGAATAGGTTTAGCTTGGGCTTTCACACACCTCATTCAGCACACTGTAAGAATCCACCCTAATATATCTTAAAAACATTACAGACACCAAGCTGGGGGCAGATGTTGGTTGGTTGGAAGGCAGAAGGGCTCTGCAGCGGGACCTTGAGCGCCTGGACAGATGGGCAGAGTCCAAGGGGATGGCTTTCAACAAATCCAAGTGCCAGGTGCGGCACTTTGGCCACAACAACCCCATGCAGAGCTACAGGCTGGGGTCGGAGTGGCTGGAGAGCAGCCAAACAGAAAGGGATCTGGGGGTACATGAGCCAGCAGTGTGCCCAGGTGGCCAAGAAGGCCAATGGCATCCTGGCCTGCATCAGGAATAGTGTGGCCAGCAGGAGCAGGGAGGTCATTCTCCCCCTGTACTCTGCACTGGTTAGGCCACACCTTGAGTACTGTGTCCAGTTCTGGGCCCCTCAATTTAAG
>WBNM01026147.1:0-45784 GCA_013399055.1 Ramphastos sulfuratus
ACTCCCAAACCATCACAGGGTGTAAAAATGTTGCACAGATGCTTTGCATGTTTGTAGCATATCAGCTGTCCTTTAGATGCTTCCTGAGAAGAAAAACTATTCACATGTAACATACAGGGCAAAAAGCTAACTTTTTCTTTCTATTTCAAAAGAGAAAGAGAAAGCATTAATTTTCTGGTGGAGTAGAAAAAGGCAGATGTGCCTTTTCTTTCTCAAATGTAGCTATACTATTTGTTTTTAGCAGAAGTTACTGCGTGGCAAAAAGGACTTCTTTCTAGCTGGGCTGATCCTTCTGTGTAGTGTGAGACATGCCCAGAATACTGCAGAAGTGTGTATACCACAACTTTTGCTAAATTAATGAAAGATGACTTGCCTCAGCAAAGGCCTCTCTTCAAGGGCTTCTGAAAATCATATACTGGTATTGGAAGGAGCTGGCTGGACATGCCTGGCACGATGTTCATGATGTAAAGCTACGTAATCCATGGGGCAAGGAGACAGATGAAATATGTATTGTTTGTAGTGGTTCAGTTGGCTGCTTCAATCTGAAATAGATGCCTTCTTTAGACTCTCTCCCTTGTCCTCAGCAATCTTAGCTGAGCACCCAAGGGCTTCATCATGCTTTATCTGACAGCAGGGTTTTGTGCTGGATTTTGTGCAGATTCTCTGGGCAATGGTGCAGGCTGTTCTCTCATGGCTAGCAGAAAGCTAGCATACACTCCCAAAGCCAGCACACACAATGTGTCCTGGGGGATTCAACAGAAGAAGGCACCTCTGGCCCAGGTCAGCTAGTAAATACTGGCAGGAACCTGATGTATTATTAATGATGTGGAACCATAGCCCTGGGCTTTTCATTCCTGGCTCATGTAGCAGAGAATAAAAATATCTGTGGCTTTGTTTGGCTAAACAAAGGGTAGTTTACCACGTGCTCAGGTGAAATCAAGTCTTTCATATAGCTTGGTGTATTTTCTGCCTGGTAATATTTCATCTACACTGACAGATGACTAATCAGAACTGCAGCCTCAAGGAGATAGATCACTGTTGCTAATCTGTCTGAGATTAATAAATTGAGTGAAATGGTTTCATATATGAAAATTTTGTTGTTTTTACCTTCTAGTTCAACCTTCATTTAACTGGAGATATTCATGCTATAACGGCTGCAAATAATTTACTGGCTGCTGCAATTGATGCTAGGATCTTGCATGAGAACACTCAATCCGATAAGGTGAGAATTATTTTCTGATGCCCACATGACATTTTTTTTTCTTTTCAATTTTTCAGTAAGTTGCATTTCAAAGCAAAAGAAGTTGATTATCTTTTTATCTTTTCACTGCGTGAACAGAAATTATTACTGAAGCAATTCTATATAGTGCTGGGAAGTTTTGATTGTAGAAAATACTTTTGGGCAAGTAACTATCACAAGATAATCTTTAAGGATCTTACTTGCAGAACATTGTCAACTATTTCAGACTGTACTGAATAATAAACCATGTTTTCTATTTCTTACTCTTTTAAAATAATTTATATACTCCTTTTGAAGTTAAAAATTACACTTCTGATCTTTAATTGGGTAGGATGTACCTTGTCTTGGGGAAACTCCTCCACTGCATCTGTATTGGCTACAGTGTTAAAACTGAGTGAGGTTGTCATATCTTCTTTACTTGGTATGACCTTAATGTACATTTGGACCAGTTTGCAAATGATAGTTGCAATTTTAATAATGTGGACCTTGGTTAAAGTTCTAAAGGGTTCTTAATTTAAAAAATAATACTTTTTTTTTTTTNTTTTTTTTTTTTTTGGTTGGGGGTTTTTTGTGTGTGGTTTGGTTTGGTTTGGTTTTGGGAGTTTGTTTGTTTTTGTGAAATGTAGGAACACAATAATTGCATTTAGACTGTTTAGTCATGATATCACTCAAAAGCTTACCACATTCTCTGAACTGGTTTTTAAACTGCTAACTGTAAGTCCACAACTTATATGGTTGGGAAATTCTTACTGCAATCAGTGTGATTAAAAAAATACAAACATTAGCTTTTTATATAGCTGGTTCCTAGTTGTAACTTTTTATTTCATTAACTTCTTGTGTATTTTTTTTTTCTAGGCTTTGTATAATAGACTTGTTCCAGTTGTTAATGGCAGGAGAGGATTTTCTCCTATTCAGCTTGCCCGCCTGAGAGTAAGTTATTAATGTAGTCCCTCCTTAATTATGGTATTCCTTCATAAAAGATACTCTGTTATGCAATTTGTTTAAAATTATTTAGTGTATGGAACTTTTTTGTAAACCTCCCTCATGAATTTATCACACATTCATAGATTGTTTTGGGTTGGAAGGTCATCTTGTCTAAATCCCCTACAGCAAGCAGGAATGCATCTAACTAGATCAGGCTGCCCAGGGTCATGTCAAATCTGATTTTGAATGTCTACAGGAATGGAGCCTCAACCACATTTCCTAGGCAGCCTGTTCCAGTATTGTACCTCTCATTGTAGAGGACTTCTTGCTTGTGTCCAGTCTACCCTACTCCAGTTTAAAACCATTGCCTCTTGTTCTGTTGCTACAAGCCCTTCTAAACAGTCTTTCCCCATCCTTCCTATAGGTCCTTTTCAGATGCCGAGATGTGGTTATAAAGTCTCCCCAGAGCCTTCTCTTCTCCAGGCTGAACAGCCCCAATTCTTTCAGCCTGTCTTCATAGGAGAGGTGCTCAAGCCCTCTGGTTATCTTTGTGTACCTCCTTTGGACCCTCTCCAACAGATAAATGTCTTGCATTGGGAGCTCCATAGCTGGACACACTGCTCCAGATGAGGTCTCATCAGAGCAAAATGGCAGAATCGCCTCTCTTGATCTGCTGGTCACACTTGTTTTGATGCAGTCCAGGATGTGATTTGTCTTCTGGGCTGCAAGTCTAAGTTGTTGGCTCATGTCCAGCTTCTCATCAACCAGTGCCCCCAAGTCCTTTTCTGCAAGGCTGCTCTCAGTTTCATCATACTCCAGCCTGTATTGATGTCAAGGATTACCCCTGACCTAGGTGCAGGACCTTGCACTTTGCCTTACTGCACCTCATAAGATTCTCCTCAGCCCATCCCTCCAGCCTGTCCAGATGCCTCTGGATGGCATCCTGTACTTCAGTCTTACCAGCCACACCACTCAGCCTGATACAATCTGCAAATCTGCCGAGGTTGCACTCAATCTCATTGTCTGTATCACCGCTGAAGATATTGAAAGCACTGGTCGCAGTCCAGTAACAGGATTTGGATCTGATAATATTTTCATAACTAACATTTTTGCTGTTTGTTTCTCCTGAAATAAACTAACACTGTTTTAAAATGCTGTGTCTTGCCTGATGAAATATTAAATTTGAAGTTTTAAAAATACTCTTCCTATCATGGCTAAGTCACATTTGAAAGCTCACGTTCTTTGAGTTTGTGATGGGTTCTGGTTTTAAATGTTTATTATAGCATATACTTCAGATGCTTTATTGGTGTCAGTCTGTGACAGTATTCCTTTGATGGGTAGAAGTAGATTAGTGTGCATAGTATGTTTTTGCATCGTATCTTATTTCCTGAATGCTTCCAGAAGAGCTTCTCATGCAATTCATGTATGAATAACATACCCAGGTTTGAGGCTGTGATTCTAGTTAATTAGAGCACAACACATTGCACTAGCACAGGGAAAACAGAGAATGAACCCTTTGAATACAACCCTTAAAGACAGCTTCAATCTTCATTCAGTTGTCCTAAGTATATCAAATTGGATTAAAACTGGCCAACAGATTAAAAAAATATTAATACAGGACAGGCAGTTGAGGATATAAATCTGTCTTCATTTAAAACTGGGGTGAAAAATCTTAGGGTACCAAGCATCAAAACCTGCAAGCCGTACTCAACAGATTTTTCCCCTTCTCAGCACAGTGGGAAATGCCTCTGTGCCTGCATCTGGATTTGAAACCATCCCTCACAGTTTGAGATGCCAATCCTCAAAAAGGGGCATTGTGAAAGCAGTTTTAATACTTTCAAAAGGATGTCCTCAGCTTTCTAGAAATGACTGTTGATTTAAATAGGGAAGAAAGTAGAGTAGCTCTTTGAAATTGGATATTTTTAGACTTTTAGATTTGCTTTATTCTTAGCTCTGATTAATTCACTGAGGAATGCTTTCAAATGCCAGAGAAAATTAAGATTTTCTTTTTTTTTTTTAAGGCTTCGGTTCTTAGACACAGTTTTCTGATCTTTATATATATTCACATGAAAAAAAAAAGGTCTGGTCTTGCTGAAATAGTAAATTTGTAGAAGCCAAGAGATATTGACTCAGTCATAAGTGACTGAGTTTATTGATGGTGGGCTCTTAAAACAGAATTTTTTGTTTCATTCAAAGATGATTCACATAGTACATGGCTCTCACAAACTAGAGCAGGCAATTAATTACCTTTTTATTAGTAACTAACAATGCTGAATTTTCTCTTTGGTTTACAATTAGACTTTCTCCTGTGTAGGAAAGAGATGGTTAATTTAATGGCCTATGGGTATTTCTCTGTCTTTGCTTCATTTGCCATCTACATTTACCCCTGTTTCTCTTACAGTTAATTTCCTGCAGGTAATTTTTTTTTTTAATAGTTTGGGTCCTGATATGTTTTGGTGTTTTTTTTTTTAAAGTATTTACTGAAGCTATACCTTCTGAACCAAAAAAGCCACTTCATAGCATTTCTTCAACTTGTTTTTGCATAGAGGCTGGGAATAAACAAGACTGATCCTGCGACTTTAACAGAGGAGGAGATCAGCAAATTTGCACGCCTTGACATTGACCCATCTACCATAACATGGCAAAGAGGTATGTGGTCAGAAAGCCTAAATTCGGTTTGGATTTAATCATAATTTATTTCCTAATTTGCTTAATTTTACCTGAATCAAAGCTGTTTCTACTCTCTGACTGTAAGAACAACCCAGTCACAAGTGGGAAATGGGACTGCAGAAGAACTCTGGGTGCAGTATGTTGTGCTAGACTTGGTTAAGTATCTGCAGTAACTGAAGAGACTTTGCTAATATTCTGAGGGATAAAATCACAGATTGGTTTGAGTTGGAAGGGACCTTAAAGACCGTATACTTCCAACCCCCCTGCCATAGGTGGGGACATCTCTTACTAGACCAGCTTGCTCAAGGCTCCATCCAACCTGACCTTGAACACTTGCAGTGTTGGAGCCTCCACAAGTTCTCCGGGTGACCACTCTTGTAGGGAAGAATTTCTTGCTAATGTCTAATCTAAATCTAGCTTCTTCCAGCCTGAAATCATTGTCTCTTGTCCTGTCACTACACACCCTTAGAACAAGTTCTTTGTCAGCTATCCCATAGGCCTCCTTCAAATACTGGAAGGCTGCTATAAGGTTGAACAACCTCAACCCTCTCAACCTGTCTTCACAGGAGAGGTGCTCCAGCCTCTGATCATCTTTGTGGCCTTCCTGTGGACCAACTTTTAAGAGTTCTGTGAAGTTTGCTTCTTCCATGGAGGTTCCATGATAGGTTGCTTTGACAGTTTAAGTACATCTTTTGTCTCTCTCGCTTTAGGTAGCATTTTACAAATTATATTATTTCCATAGCTGTGTCTATTATGGTTTTAGATTATTTGTACTTACTTCTCTCGATTTTCTCCCCTCATCCTCCCCCGTTCAGCAGCCACATTAGCTCAGAGACTAAACAGACCATAGGAATTATGCATTTTTTTTTAAAGTGTCTTGAGTTGTTTGCTTTGTTAGGTTGAAGAGGTGAAAGACATGATAAAATTTCAGTTATGTATTCCAATGAAACCAATATCCACTCTCACACCCTTAGACAACTCCCTTCTGCATTTTCCAGTTCTTCTGCTCGGTTAAATTTCAGTGTTTACTTCAGCTTCTGTATTTTTCTTTTTTTTAAGCAAGTAAACTCCACATAAAGATTTTAGTTAAACTCACCATTGTGACATGGAATGGATTGTGATGCTTGGAGAAATACTGAGAAGTGAGGAGTCCTAGCCATGGTTTACTGTGGGCATTGTGTGCCCATCTCAGACTTGGGATATTTTTCTCAAAACAATGCTGAAGGATGTGTCATAAGATTTTTTTTTTTTTTTAAGTAGTCAGTGTGTCTGCAAGAGACCTATATTAGGGTGAAAGAATAATATAAATATTTAGTATTAGGAGACTCATAATTTTTATCAGCAAAGGTAGGAGGCAACATTACTCAACAGATGTTTACCTCAAGAGAGTTATTTAATTAATCTCAAACAATGTTAGTGAACCTTCTATTCCACTGTAATGGTTTAGCACAAGGGCTAACATGCCTGCTCCCCCAGCACAAAAGTGAGGAAAAGAGTAACACACAATACTCAGGGTTTAGAGATGAGAGTTTGATATAACATGAGATATCATGAGCACAATGCATCATTACCTTATGTCACCATTTAAGGTTTCAGGGCACAAACCCCACAGGACAGAATTTAGATTACCCACCTTTCCCCTCTCAGGGAAAAGATAGGCAGGGAAAGTAAGAGGTAAACAAAACAACTTGCACAGAATTGGAAGTTAAGAAAGCAAATTTGACAAATAATAAAAGGTATTAGCGAAAAAGGATGTACAGAGAGATTGAGGGAAGGGATATGTGGCAATGGATTCCCACACAACACATGGATGCAGACCCAAAGAATGTGGAAGCAGGCCTGACCACATCAAGGTTTCCAGCAGCCAGCAACAGCTCTCCACCAGGAAGAAAGGCCAAAAGGAAGAGCGAGATCCACTACAACTTCCTGGCCCCTTATATGAGGATCAGCAGGAAAGGGGAGGGAATAACATGACCCCACCTGGGTTAGATTTCCACCTACCCACCTGTTAACTCTTACACCACAACACCTTGGCTAATAATCTGATTAATCTAATGATACAATGCATGATTACCTTAGCTTAGTCTATTTGAAGAGTGAAATACAGGAGAAAACCAGCATAAAGCATACAGCACAAAACCAGCAGCTACCTGAATCCCACACACCTCCCCATCATCCTTGCAGAAAAAAAGCCAACGCCCAAGAAGCCAGAACCCAGAACAGGACTCAAGCCTCATAATACTTTCCTCCAGTTAGCACTTTAATTTTTGAAGCTGGCGTGACTGCAGCATGGTATGAATAACAGTGGCAGGTTCAACTCAATCCCTGACATCCATGCAACTCTGTATAGTGTACATATCTTAAACTTTTCAGAAAAAAATAATGGGTTTAGGAAAAAAAATTATTTAGATACCTTGGAAAATGTTTTATTTGCAAATACCTCTGCAATCCATATGTCTGTGAAGCTTGTTACGTGCCAGAGCAGAAGAGAAAGCTCTCAGATTGTTCAGAAATTAATTTAAATTGGAACCTATTTCTTAGAAGTACCACAATCTTAAAGTCAATTGTCATCTTACACAAAATTGAACATGTACAACATACATGTACATGTAGAAAACTTCTCCCTACTTCTCTTGCTGTTCAGATCATATTGATATCTCTAGAGGATAAGGAAGTAGATGCTTGATTGCACCTAAACTATGCTTAATTGAACCTAAACTTGCCTGAAATGTTTACTTTGGATAAGGAAGAGGGAAAAGTTGGAGAAGGAAAAAATACTCTTGTGGCAAACCTCAATTATTTCTTATTTTAGTACTTCTAAGTGCAGCTATTGGAATCTTACTGGAGAATAAATTCTGACCATGGTGAAAAGGCCAGTGTATCCTAGTGACTAGAAAGGGTTGCAGAGAATTTCCTAGCAAGAGTGTTCAAGATCTCACTAAGATGGGACAGATTAAAAAGGAGCCCACTGGCTGTCAGGGCTGGTGGGAATCATGGAAGCATAGAATGTTAGGGGTTGGAAGGGACCTTGAAAGATCATCTAGTCCAACCTCCCTGACAGAGCAGGATCACCTAGAGCATGTCACACAGGAATGCATCCAGGTGAGGTTTTAATGTCTCCAGAGAAGGAGACTCCTCAACCTCTCAAGTATTCCCTTATATTCATGTGCAACCTCTTGTACTCTGGCTTGCACCCATTGCCCCTTGTCCTATTGTTCCACATGACTGAGAAGAGCCTGGCTCCATCCCACTGACACTCTTCACATATAACTATTAATGAGGTCACCCCTCAGTCTCCTCCAAGCTGAAGAGCCCCAGCTCCCTCAGCCTTTCCCTGTAAGGGAGATGTTCCCCTCCCTTAATCACCTTTTTATCTCTGCACTGGACTCTTTCAAACAGTTCCCTGTCCTCCCTGAACTGAGGGGCCCCAAACTGGACACAATATTCCAGATGTGGCCTCACCAGGGCAGAGTAGAGGAGGAGGAAAACTTCTCTCAACCTACTAACCACAGCTCTTCTAATACACCCCAGGATACCAATTGGCCTTCTTGGCCATGAGGATATGTTGCTGGCTCGTGGTCATTCTTCTGTCCACTAGGACCTCTGGGTCCCTCTCCTTCCAGCAATGCCTGGTTAGGCAGAAAGAACATTTAGGACTGCTTAAAGCTGCTCCTGAGACTTGAATTCCTAGGAGGAGAAGGGCTAAGTTTGTGCCTGAGAAATCAGCTCGCCATATGGCTTCTCAGTAGCATATGCTACCACACCTTGGTGTGAGGCTGCTGCTTCCATGTATTTGGCTCTGCTCTGCAATTTCTGCCAGTACTGTAGTCTTTTAGAGTAAGAGTGTATATAAATAGAAAGCAAAATGAGTTAGCCAAATCTGTGTTGCACCATCCCTTAAATGGAATTCCTGAAGAAATTAGGGGCCTAAATACCATGTAGTGGAAAGAAGGCATGTATGGTATTTATGACAGCCCCAATGAGAATAACTAAGAAGGGGAAATGGCTTAAACCTTGCTTTTCTCTCAACTCATTCACAACCCCAAATTGAGATTGTCTAAGACTAAGATTCAGTCTCTCTTGTTCTTGGGTAATTATCTGTACAGACAAATTTGTTAGTCTCCAAAAGCAGCGGAGATGATTTCACTGACCTTCAGTACAGACAACTTCTCTAGAGGTTACCTGATTCTTTCCTTCTGAATGTACCAGAAGACTGACTTGGTTGCCAAGCTACAGGCCAAACTGATCAAGAGTACTTTCCACCCTTTCTTTTAGAGTTGGTGCAAATTGAAACATTTGTAGGGCTAAAGAGCCCATAAGAAAGAGGGAGCCTATTTTTGCATTCTGTAGGGATTGCCATTGCTGAGGAAAAGAGATCTTGGAGTTCAGTCTCTTTTTCTAACAAACACAAACTCCCTTCTGATCTTTCTTCTGAAGAAACATCTTGGTCAGTGCTTAGCAGAGGAGAGAGCTCTTCAATTAGTCTTTCAGTTCATACAAAAGAACATTTGAAGTTAAGTATTGTCAGTGAAGAATTAGAGAACATGGTTCATGACTGTTGTTAGTGAAGTTAGCAATTCTTTGGGATGGTTTGTGCATGCCCTTGCTATACCAAAAGTGTTTCCAGGTTAGAAATACAGTTGTCTGAAGTTGTGTTAAATAGTAGATGGTTGATCTTGGCAGTAAAAAAAAAAGCTTCCTCTGAATGCTCTGCAGCTGAATATGAAGTTAGTTACTGTGATGTGCAAGAGAGTGACTTGTTTGGAAGAACCAATTTGACAACATAATCACCCTTTAAAAGAGAAACAGACCAAGTTTAACCTACATCGTGCAGTCTTAAAATCAATTTTTAACAAGTCGATGGCAAAGCAAATGATTTGAAGTAGATCTAAGGTGCATCGTATCTACTAAGACAGATTTTTCTTGTGTAGGTAAATGTTAACTTGTACTTTACAATATTAAGAATCTGTTAGCTTCAAATATTGCTTGGAGAAATTCTGTTTGAGTTAATTCAACCTATCACCTAATGATACCAATTAGAAGGGAGAAACGAAGTCACTGAGCGTGGCTGTGTGGTTACATTGTTCACATAGCTGAGTTTTACATGTGCAACACCAGATACGCCTGGAAAAACCCAGATCCCCAAGACCTCGTTAACATCTTTTGCCTTTGCTATTTCCTTATTTCAGTGGTGGATACAAATGACAGATTCCTGCGCAAAATAACAGTTGGACAGGCAAATACAGAGAAAGGATTCGTCCGCCAGGTATGTAAAGGCAGTTAATATATCACATTCTGGACAGACTTTGCTTTAGAGGCTGAGAGATGCTTCTGCAGTTCTCTCAGCATAGCTCTTTGAATTGCAGTGCTAACATCTGTTGCCGTCGTATAGTATTCTTACAGTGAAACTGATTGTGCTAATGAGTAATTGAATCTGAAGTTTCAGAAGCAGAAACCAATGCCTATTGCACAGTGTGTTGAAAGTGCTTGAAAGAATTGCATATGTTAGGGGTTTAACTTTGTCATCCTGCAAGCATACAAGTTGCCTCTATGCCCTAATAAGATTAATTTGTGTAATTTGTCTTTTTTTTTTTTTCCCTTATGTCTCACGAACTATTTATGCAGTTCAAACTACATTTAAATTTAATGTTGAAAGATCGGGGGAAGAACTGGTGATGTGTTGTTGGTCTCATTGTGAGGAATAAAAATTACCATTAGCTTGTTATTCAGCATTTTCAGTTTCCTATTATGTATCTCAGCTTTGGGATCTAAACTGTAACCACTTTGAGCATGTGCTTAATTTTAACATGTGGGCTTGAAGGGGTAGTTCAGAGTATGTGTGTACTTTTAAGCAGTATCAACAGCTATGAGAGCTTTTAAGCAGTATCAACCATATGAGAGCTTCTGGAACTTTCTTAAAGAACTTACTAATAAATCAAAAGCCAGAGTTTTCCAAGCAAGTATTCCTGTCATCCTGTGGGTAAATCCATTTTTGAAACAATGCAGTGTGCAGCAGCAATGCTAAGTGGAACAAACTCAGTGTGATAATGATTTGTTCCTAATTCAGTGAAGACATTGTAATCTAACAAGCTGGATTATGAAAGTTATGAAGGTCTGTTTTGAAGTGAATAGCTATTGTGGAAGAGATAAGGCTTTCATCCATTTTGGAAATCTTACATTTTAATTTTTCGTTATTATTTCAGATCTTTTCTAGGCTTGTGCCTAAATAAACAGACCTAGAAAAACAGTGCTAGTGTTTTTCATCAATTCAGCAGTAACTAGTCAAACTGCAGAGAACTTAAAAGGCAAGTCATTGGATCACAGAATGGTTTGGATTGGAAGGGACATTAAAGATGATCTGGTTCCAACCACCCTACCATGGGCAGGGACACCTTCCACTTGAAATGCTTGCCTGTTTTGATTTTGAACACACGTGTGTGCACACACAGAGTAGAGACTCTTCTGTCTATAACTTACAGGAAAGTCAATATTAGCTAATACTCATCTCTGATAATGGGTTGGGGCTAGAAAATATTATACTTAGTACAAGTTCTCACAGCACTTCAAAGAGATTTGTTTCAGTGACTCAGCATGATGATTAGCTTTTAGCCAGTTCTCCTAGCTTTACTATGCAGAATTTTACCACTGTACTTAATTGTGGGTTGTTTTGTTATAGAGTACTAGATGATACATGGTGGTCAAATGTACTTCTGTATTGTTTTGGCAAAATTGGCTTTCAGTTTTGATGTGTTGGACCGATGCATATCCATTCACAGTTTAAAGTGGGCTTCTCAACTTGAAAAACAGAGCTAAGTTAGGAAAACTCATTTCAGAGTCTAGCCAGAGATCCAGAGAAAACAGGACTTCATAGTTAGCAGATGCATTTTATAAATATTTGGATTGATGTTCTAGCACTCTTAAAATTAATGACACCTGTGTAAAATGGCAGAGCACAGCAGGCACAAAAGTCTGCATTTTAATGAACAGAGATGCTGTGGTTTCTAAAGAGTATTACATGACCGATGCCCTTGATCCTGCAATTGAATCCATGTGGGTGGAACCTTTCATCAGTAGAAAACTGACTTTTTAGCTAAGACTTCTGTTAACACTTCGTAGATATACAAAGATTATTAAAGTTAAAATAGCACCTGCTTTTGCTTGAGTTTTCTGTTAAATATTATGTCATTCTTTGAGCATCTACCTGGGATTTTTTCTTGTTCTTTGGGTTTTCAGCTCCAAATTGGAACAATGGCTACAAATTAGAACATAGAAGGTTTCACTTCAGCATGAGGAGAAACTTCTTTACAGTAAGGATGACAGAGCACTGGAACAGGCTGCCCAGATCGGTAGTGGAGTCCCCTCTGGAGACTTTCAAAACCCTCCTGGACGCGTTCCTGAGTGAACTACCCTAGGGGATCCTGCCTTGGCAGGGAGGTTGGACTCAATGATCTCTGGAGGTCCCTTCCAATCTCTACAGTTCTGTGATTCTGTGATATAAACAATGTTAATCAAAACTTTTTTTTGTTTAGATAATATTCCGCTATACAACTTGGGCATAGATTTGTCAGGCTTATTTCCTGTCTTACATGTGCTGCAGTGACCTACAGGAACACTCTTAACTTCAGAAAAGATAGTAACCTAAATGTCATCACAATGCTAACAATGTTCATTGTGTACCCAGCTATTCTGTTATGTATAGAACTACTTCCAAGGAGCACAGAAAATCTGCTTTGTAGCTTCAGCGTTTCATTTGAATCCCTATGCTGAAAATCTCAATTGCAGGATTAAGTTTTGGTTTTTTTTTCTGGTTTTCTGTCTGTGCCCAATGCAGATAATTGCTTCAGTGTATTCAGAAGTGTTGATTAAACATGCAGGTACACAGAGGTCAGTCTGAATAGGGCTGCTCTTTTTTGTAGCTGTCAAGACACAATCTGAAAGCAGGAACTCAGGTTCAAAAGGGGCAGAAGCTGTTAAAGTACTAGGCAATTGGATGGGAGTGGTAGGATAAACATTGAACAATTCTTTTATGTAGATGCTTTCTGATAATGGGCAAAGCCCTCAATTTAAACATGTTTCTCTCATATTAGTATACAACTGGTAGAGGTCTGAGATAGAAACAGTCCTGGGGCTTTCATTACATAGCAGCAGGATGCAAATTACTGGATTTTTATAAAGACTTTAATTGCTGGAATTGGAGAGGTTACTGAAGAAGCTGCAGTTTTCTTGTTCTCTGCATTTCTATCACATAACACCTTAGTGACTTTGGCTCTCTTCTCTTGTGTTCTGACAGCAAGTGGCCTGGGCTTTACTTCATAGTAAATTAGTGGAAATACTGCTAATACATACTTCAGGCTCTTAAAGAAAAGTAAGGACTGCAGCTCTTGCTTAAATACTGCACAATGTGAGTGTATGTCTGTAAGAGCAATAGATCTGATAGCAAGATAGTTCCTGGAGTGGTTTCGTTTGGTTTGGGTTTGTTTTTTTTTTTTTTTAACATATATTTGTTAATTTAAAGGGGGAAAAAAATGGGCGAAGATAATAGTTTTCATTATCATAGGTCAAGCACAAGACCAAGCAGCATAGACTCTAAATCTTGAGTTTATGTACAAAAAGTATGATCAAATGCAACAAGAATGTTTTGTAGTGGTTTCTGAAACCAGTATAAAAAAACTTGGAGAGCATTGAAGAAAAACAAAACCAAACAAAAAAAAATACAGTGTTGTGCTCATGCCAGTAAAGCTCAAAACACATCTGGTGATTTTTTTCTTTGCCACAGAAAATTCTTGGTCCTTCAGGGAGCTTCTGCTAAGGACAATGTGAGCCAAGGGGGCTAAGCACTCTGCAAGACTGGTCCTCAAGTAAATCAAGTGTAACAGAGAACATTAACAAGAGAATATAAACAGCATGTTTAATCTAGTCAGAGTAATCTCAAAAGCTGTAGGCTACAATTTAGAATTTGTTTGAATTCCAGTACATCTTCCCCGAGTTTATTGATGATTCCCTGTGTGTATTTGACCTGACTTTGATTTGGTTCATGATTCTTATTTTTATTTCACAGGCTCAGTTTGATATTGCTGTTGCAAGTGAAATTATGGCCATCCTTGCACTAAGCACCAGCCTTCAAGATATGAAGGAGAGATTGGGGAAAATGGTGGTGGCTAATGACAAGAAAGGAGACCCAGTAACAGCAGAGGATTTGGTATGTTCGGTGCTGTAGACCTGTGAATAACCTCAGATGCATTTGTTTTGCCCTTGAAGCATTAAAAAAGGCAGGTGCATGCCAAGAATTTTGCTTTGAACAGCACAGTCGGATAGAAGATAGATCTTGTTCTCAGCCAAAATATCTTTGCAATGAGAACAAGATGTAGAACTCATTTCTCCAACTCTCTCGTAGCATCTGGTTCAGGAAGTCTCTGGTCTCCATAACCTACTTGAATGGATTTCTGCGCTTCTTAAGGCAAACAAATTTGGTGCTGGAAGGAGTCAAAGCTTGGGCTCCTATTTGAGAGATCTGGCAGTGTTTGCTACTGTACTTGTAAAGTATGCTCAGATGTTACGATGATAAGTACCACATGAATGCTTACACCACTAAATCAGAATGGAAACAAGCTTATTCTTAATTCTTAATTTGCTGATAGTGCCTGAGGGTCAGGGTTATCTCTTCACATATATTAAGATTTTTTTCTTCCTTACCTTCATTATTTGGTTATTTCTTCATTCCCTAGTTCAGCTTCTGAAAGAGATCAATATGTTCTTCCTTTGTATCAAATTCTAACCCCTGTAATTGGGCTTCAAGTCAGCAAACAGTGCTTGGAATCTCACCCATGTTTGTGTATGGCAGCTTCTGGTACCAGAAGCTACCAGTTAACCCTTGCAGTCTACCTGTGTGCCAGGAGTAGGCTCGCTGTGAGGGCACTAGCATACTGTAACATTACATTACTTGAATTCTGCAGCTTAATTGCCAAATTAAGCTCATATGTTGTGGATTGACAGCATGCCCTAAATACAATAAATATGATAGTGCTTTGCTTTTTATCATCTGAATATATTCTTTTAGTAGCTGTGATATCTCTTGGAACTGTACTTTCATTCCACACTGCTGGCATTGACTGCCTATGGCATCGACTACCTATATCATACTCACTGAATTTTTTCCTGTTTGTCTCTTTTATGTGGACCTCTGCACAAATTTACTGCCTTTTTAGAGTGAGCAAAGGAACTGATACCCTGCCTTGTCAGCAAGGGTAGCAAATCCACAAGCCAGAAATACCTTCACAACCACAATGGATTCCAGTTTAATAAGGAAATGAAAACATACTAGTAGTTTGGCTGGATTTAAGATTGAAATTAAGATAAGTGTACCAAAATTTCTAAATACAGTCATGATTAAAAATTCAAAGCAAATGAACTACTCCCAATTATGCAGGAGACATGAAGAAATGCATTTAATATTATAGCTGTTGAAGTTTTGATTTTTCTTTTCAGTTGCATAACTTTGTCTTGGCCACATGGAGAGGAGTGAGGAATGAGTCACCTTATAATGCATATTCAAAAACTTTAATTCAGTGTCAGAATTAAAACTACATTTGAAACAAATTATTTTAATCTTGATGTTACTATGTATGAAGATACCTTAATGTATTAATATTGCAAAATGTTCAAGGTGTCTTCAACCACTTAATGTTCATCAACTTGAAATGAAATCGGTTGCTTTTCTCTAGTCTGTTTCATCTGTAGTTGCTCTGGGGAAATAACAGTGTTAAGGTTCAAAATGCTGAACAACATACAAGGAACTTCAAAATTTTTCCACTATGTCCCTAAAATAAAAGTAGTGCTCAGCAGAATGTCTGTAACTGATTGAGGTTTTTTTGACCTTTTTTTGAAACAGACATGCTATGCTTAGCATCTCAATCGTTTCATAGTGTCAGTTGTGCTGAACAGATGTTTCTAGCTCTTCTTTAATGTTCTGTATTATACAATAGAAGAACTGCCCAGGGGAAAAAAAAAGAATCAACCAAACAAAAAGACGATGACGACAAAAATGATCACAGTGTCAAGGATAAGTATTGTGACCATCTGCAACGTGTCCAGAGAAGGGCAACAAGGCTGATGAGGGATCTGTAGCAAAAGTGCTACGAGGGGTGGCTGTTGGAGCTGTTGTTGTTCAGCCTGGAGAAGAAGAGGCTTGGGGTAGGGAGGGGGTACCTTATCACTGTTCACAACTACCTGAAGGGAGATTGTAGCCAGATGGGGGTTGATCTCTTCTCCCAGGCAACCAGTGACAGAATGAGGGGACGCAGTCATAATCTGTACCGGGGAGGTCTAGGCTGGATGTTAGAAAGAAGTTCTTCACAGAAAGAGTGTTTGGCTATTGGAATGGGCAGCCCAGGTGGTGGAGTCACCATCTCTGAAGGTGTTTAAAAAAAGACTGGATGTGGCACTTAGTGCCATGGTTTAGTTGATTAGATGGTGTTGGGTGATAGAGTGGACTTGATGATCTCAAAGGTCTTTTCCAACCTGATTGATTCTGTGATTATGCTACTGCATTGTTTTTCTTCTGCGGGTTCTCCATACCACACATGGGAAGGGCTTAGGTGCATCTCATGATTGTGAAGTGCAGAAACTCCACCCACATTTGTTGTGAGGTGCATTAAAAATGAGCACAAGAACTATGGGAAGAATAGGAAGATGATTTCATTGTTAAGGCAGAAAAGTACCTTTTCAGAGAGGTGAATACTATTCCTGTGTTTTTCACAAAGCTTATGTGTGATGCTGTGTCTCTACAAACGTATTGTTGCAGAACATGAGAGGTTATGCATTCCTCCATCTGGCTTGATACCCAGGAGCCAAAATCTGTGAGAGGAGTGAAACACCATCAAGAACTTAGAATAAGAATTATTTGATGTTGTCTGAGTTTGGACATCCAAAATTGGTCACATTTTGAGTTTGTTCCTCATGTGTGCCAGTGTCTCATCTGCAGACCTGTTAGTACTGGTGAAGAAGTCTGGTGCCATGCTGTTGGGATTTCAGAAATGTCAAAACAAAAAATTAGTTGTGGATTTTCTTATAGCAATTTCTTTATCAAATTAAAGACTGCTTACTTTCTACAAGAGGAGAGAAAGATGGGGAATACCTGTAGTGCACTTGTGAAAGTATATTGTATAAAGCTGAATTCTCGGAAACAACAGTGCAAGATGTATAATCATAATTCTTAAGTGCAAAGAAGATTAATTAGTGGAAAGCATTTAATCTCTGTTCCTTGCTTCTTCCCACAGAAGTTTCTCTACTCTTTCACCTGCCACTTGTGCTGCTGTTGTTACTTTCCTTCTGCAAGACCAGCTTTCTACCCCTCTCTTCAATTTGGGCAGCACAGATTGTATCTTTTACTTACACACATTAGGAAAGGATTCCTGTAGGATTCCAGAGGAGATCTTTGCTTGTGATCGGGGTGTCCAGACCCAGAGCTGATCCAGCCTGGTGCAGACTGCAGTCAGATTTGTTAAATGCTATGCTGTCAGCGCACCACAGAGAGCAGCTAAAGCTTTCTGAGTGGAATAGGTCAAGGCTAAGCATTCACTAATGAGTAGCTGTGAGCTGTAATTTTTGTTTTCCCAAATTTTCAGATGTGGTAAGAGGTTTGATGTGAAGCCATTCTCCTCATGAATTTTCATCCTCTTTTTGAGTCAAGGCCAGACAGGATGTGAAGATTCATAGCTCAGAAAGGCAGATCTCAAGAGAAGTGAATTAGTAAAAACAAAACCAAATATACTTGGTTTTGCATACTCTTAGTCCAAGAACAGTTCAATCATTTTGGCTTAACATTTTCTTTATTTTAAAACATTAAGTTTAAAAGGTCAAATCGTAGCCATTTGACATGGAACAATCTAGTTCAAAGAATTGCAATTGCATATAGTTTTAACAAACTTTAAAGGTAGATTTATCATGAGAGTACCACACAACCTGAATAATGGGTGGTGGTTACTCCTACCTCTTTATAAAAAAAAAAAATTGGGGCTTCACATTTTACATATATTACTCAGGATGCTATTATGCAAATTTCAGTGTTTGAAGTAGTCTTTAGTTCTTTGGAATCTATATGAACTGAAAACATTAAACTCTTCTCTGTGGTTTGTTTCCAGATGAATATACAATATACTTCACAAAACCACAATTGCTCTTAATTTTTACTTTATATGCAATATATTAATAATAATACAATTGTAAAACCTAAAATACACATCGGCAGATATAAACCAGATGCAGGGACAGGCTAGAAGTAATAGAAAAAAGATAAATTAAATATTTCATGAATTGAGAAGAGTCATTCCACAAGAGTAATGGATTAAATGTCTGTCCTCTGTAATAGAACACACAGAAGTCTTGCCAAAATGTGGTACTCATTGTATTGTATTTTGAAGACTGAATTGCTTTTTGGCATTTACGATGTAGTAGAATTTTGATAGACACATGCCATATCTTTAGGTGAAATTAAATGGGTATGTATACCCTGGATCAGTATGAAAAATATTAAATAAATGTCACTTTTTTTTTTTTAAATAAGGCTTTTCTCAGTTTGCATTCTGTGCCGTGCTGCTATATTTCAGTGTTTTCAGCATCCAAAAAAAAAAAGGGTCATATTTACTTTCATAAATGATCTGTCAGCTGAATATATTTTGTTCTCTGGTTCGTCAGAAACATTGTGTACATACTTCACTTTAAACAGAAGTTGTAGTTCTCAGCTTACTGTTCAGGCTTTAGTTTTTCACAGAACTGATACTGTAGAAAAATATTATCATTTCATTAGAGTCTCTAGTTTCAAATGAAGGGAAGTTACAAGTACTTTAATATTTTTCTTATAAAGAAAAGCCCTTTTTCTCTATCCTTCAATCCGTGTAATACTCATTTCACTGTAGTTACTCTTAATCACCCTCTTGTCATATAATGCTGGCTTTTATTTTCACTCTTAATAGACTTCAAAGACTGCACCACTGGAAGTTGTTATGAAAGTATTTTGGTTTTTCATCTAAGTTTGCCTTTCCTGTGTCACATTTTATGCTCTCTGATCTTTGCTGTCCCGGGGAGCATACCTGCCCTGATGGCTGTTGGATAGATGGGGGGGATTTTACTTTCAGAAGTACTTGGAATCAGTTCCAGCAGGGAACCCAGGAGAGTTGTATATCCATATACATTTGATTTGGAGTCCTGTGTCTTCTGACAGTGAATCAGTGGAAAGCTAATGATCCTTGGACTCTCACACTTAATTGGTGTGTGTCTGAGTCTCTAATTCGTTTATAAAAAAATTATTTACCTTCTCTGAATTGGAAATGGGAACCTGAGTCCTTAGCTTTGAGAATCACGCTCAGCACCTTGAGTGAGCCGTGGGATTTGTGTGCAAGCTGTCTGGGGATTAGGGATATGAAGGAATGAAAACTTTATTCTGACAAATAGATAGGAACTTTATTCTATGGCAAATAGATATGAAAACTTCATTGTCTGTTTAGCTTTCAAGGACTGTTGTTGACACCAAACCTGTTTAAGAATCACATTAAGCATAGAATTAGGTGTGCTAACTGGAAGCTTTGCATCTTTTTTTCTTTGCTTTCACATCCAGATACAATCAGTTGTTGTGTCCAGAATGCATATGTAACATGAAGTTCTCCAAAAAGTTAAAATGCATTTTTTATTTCACAGTTTTTATCACATTGGTATTTTTTATTTCACAGTTTTTGTCACATTGGTGAGAACTATCAGAAAGCAAAGAAGACAGGATTTGAACCATTATTTTCTAAGAGGTGGAGAGGGAAAAAAAGTGTCCTGATTTGATGGGTCTTCTTTCTTCTTCTCCAAAACTTTCTTTACAGTCAGCATGATTTGGGTCAATAAATAGCTGTTCCTGTGTTTGCTTTGAATGAGCTAATGGCTTCATTCAGCATGAAACAGACAGCAGAAATTCCTAATCAGGTAGCTACAGCTGGCATGGATTAACCCTTGCCAGTCCTCGGGCACATTTCTTGTGAGCTTTTAGGGCTCATCTGTGGTTGTCTAGTTATTTAACCTTGCCACTGATCATCTGGAAGATCTGATGTCAAATTTTCACTTGACTTTTTACTCCAGAAAGTCAAATAGTTATCATAATTTCCTTTTATGTGATAAGATTGTAAACTATCTCTGTATTTGTGTGATGACAATTAGCAGCAGCTGTTTCGTTTTTCCATAATGATAAATACCTTATAATGTACCATGACTGAAAAACAGATAAAGGAACTAAATGTCACATTAACTAATCTTCCTTTCAGATATTTCTATTACCTATTACCTCCTAATTAGTGCATGTGCATGTTTCTGGTTTGCAAGAAACAGAAGACAAACAACTTAGGTAGCTGTTACAGTTTTGTGTTGCTAGCAAGTAGTGACAAGCATAATTTTTGGTCTGAGAAATTCTGTCCAAGCTCACTGCTGAATTGATCAAACAGCAGGAAGAAAACAGGCTTACAGATCTATTCAATAACCATATTGCAAACTCTTGTTTGGTGTGTTTTTTTTAATTAATTCAAATTCTGCACTACAATTACCAAGAAAAAGTATATATTTATTTTGATAAATTAATAGGATTAAAACCTCAAGTTTCATGAAAAAATTGTTAGGCTTAAAATTTACTACAGTTAATTTCACATTTAATTGAAGTAGCCTGGGTGTTAGGTTTTATTTTCTAAGTGCTTCAGATTTGTAAGTGAATCAAATTGGTTTTATAAAGAGGATTGTTGTGTTAAGAAAAAGTTTCATTTGGTGCTGGTTGTATGAACCTTTATGAAATTATTTGTTCTCCATTTTTAAGTTCTTTATCTAAAATAAGTACCTTATAATCTTACCAATTAAGCCAATCTGTAGCTATAAAGTGAAAATCAGTAATAATTTAATTTGTCTTTTAAACATATTTTCCTTTTCAGCTTTGGATTCAAATGAGAGTAGTTGTGAGGAAGTAGCACCAGGCTGCTTCTATGGAAGTGATGGAGTTTCAGCCATTCTGACAGAGCTGACGTGCTGATGTTTCTTTCTGTTTTGATCCTAACTTCTAAAGTTAACATATTTAGAAACAGAAATTTATTTTTTGCTAATTCAAAAGAGGGAAAACTAGATTGTTTTGCTACCAGTTTCTCTTACTATCTCTTTGTGGGTCATTTGGGGCTTGTAGATAATGGAGGTTTAGAAAATGCGAAGAGCGAAGAACCATCTCTCTCCCACATCCCGCAAGGAAACACTTGCTGTGCTTTAGTAGAGATCAGTTTTACTATTTCTCTGTCAGCCCATTTTATATGAGGCCAAATGTTCTGCTTCATTTTCCTCTGAAGTGTGTTCAGATATAATGCTCAGAAAGGGGAAATGAATTTCTATAAAGTACTGTACTTATGACCACATGCTTTAGCGTCTCATCTGTCATTCTGATTTTTCACAGTTTGGTTTTTCAAACAATGAAATGAGCTACTGCTTATCACAGTATTGCTTTATTTTTTAGTATATATTCATGTTCTGGTTCTTTCAAAGCAGAACACTTTCTCTCAAAATCCAAGTAATTTAGGAATAAATTGAAATATATTAATTGAAATACATACTTGTGTTTTCTAGACATATAGTGCTATGTGCATGTTACAGCCTCTTTTTTTTTCTAAAATGAGCATTAGATTTTAGTGTAGAGGCATGTCATGGCTATCTTTTAAATTCAGTCAGTGTGAAATTTATGCTTAATATCCAGCCAAAGTTTTAGGGAGGAGTAGTATTTATTATAATACATTGCACCAATTTGCACAGTTCCTTTTGTCCTCTAATCACCACAATAACCACTCTTATAGTCTTGTGCTCTATTCATTGACTACCGCTAGTCAACTCTGTTTCTGCTTTCTTCCTGTGTCTATTACATATATAATTGTACAAGTTCTGAAAAATACCATCTCTGATTGTTGCTAGCAATTGATTTGTGTTATTGATTCTGTCAGGAAATATATACATCTATATTGTTTTCTTAAGTCTCAGTAACCTTTTGATTTTTCTTCATCCTTTGTTCCCATGAGGATGTTCATGCTGATCACCTAATGACAACTTTGTTTCTAGTCTCTCCATGAAATAGAAAGAATATTTACATACTGCCTTTTAAGTGTATTCAGAGCAAAATCACTACGTTTCTTGCATACTCTGTAAATACAGTGTGTTAGAAGACTTGGGGTAATATCTAAGTTAATTCTTTACACAACACTAACACAGCTTATCCTTTATGGTTTTTGAACATACTTTCACCTTTGAAGCATAAGGTTTTGTTACCTGTTTTAACTGTAAGTGCAACTTAGAAGTGTTGCACCTTAGAACTGACTTATTTAAAATGTGGACCCTTTTATTTTTTAGGGAGTAACAGGGGCTCTGGCAGTTTTGATGAAAGATGCAATTAAGCCCACACTAATGCAGACGTTAGAGGTGAGTATGGCTTATGATACCTGCCCTTCTCTGACTTTCAAATAGTCTATCAAGCTTGTCCTGCATCTCTCCAGTGGCCACGCTTAACTTTCAAGGTTCAAGCCAGGGTCAAATCCCTGAAGGCACTTTAGCAAATGTTCATTTGAGTATGTTGACTACGCAAATCTATCTTCATTTATACCGTTTTGGTGTTTTGGGGGGGAGGAGGGAGAGTGTTGTTGGAATTTGTTTGGGTTTTTTTTTTTTTTTTTAGTTTTTCTTTCATGTGTTTGTGAATTTGGTTTGTTTGGTTTGTTTTCTCTGAAACTCTACCTTTAGTCATTATTTTGCTTGCTGTTGAAAACAAGCTCCAGTGCACTACTGAACTACTTCTGAGCCAACTGGAAGGGAAATTGAGCTTCCAAAGAATAGATTTCCTTCTGTTTGCTGTCTTACTCTTCTGTTTTCTTTTCATGTTTTCAAGTGTTTTCATCCGTGATGATTCCCACAGCGCACTGAAGCTATTCTATATTATAGTTTGTGCCTTCAAAAACACAGGGGAGTCCTTTTGCCCATTTACATTTGTGGCTGTCTGAGCCTATGTGTCTTTAGGAACACCAGGAGGTGTACCGGAAAGTGTCATCTTTGCGTTTCATACCCATAAGTCCTGAATCCCTACAAATCTGGCTGAAAATCAGTTTTCTCCCTTTCTGTCTCCTCTTGGGAAGGATGAGCAGGTTCTTAACTCTCTGGAGGGGGACATAAGGCCTGGCCGGCCTTGGCGATGCTGCCAATTAGGCCTGGAGCTGCTTAATTGGGCCTGGAGTTGACAAGATGGATTTTGTGCTGCATTACAATGGCTTGTCGTATGAGGGTGGAGAGGCATGGTGAGGAACATGCATTCAAGCCTGGGATTTTGGGGTTTGTGTGAAACTTTGGTTTAATGAGAATGTTGTAACCCCAGGTCAAAGGGCTGGGCCAGGGCTGACTATAGATTTCTTTGTATTTTATATGCTTTTCTATGCTCACCACCATAGAACTGTAGCATTGTAGTATATGAATTGCCTTTCCATTTAAACTTTCCAATCCTTTGTGTGAGCAGTTTTCCTTTGACCCTGTTGGAAGAGGTAAAAGAGCAATCTGTCCCACTTAAAACCACAATGTTTGTTCAAAAGAAGACTGCCAGGTACCCTATCTTGCCATACTGCCTTCAGAGACTATATGAAGCTTTGCTGGCCTCTGAGAAGACTGTTTTACACTTACCATAGAGAGCTTTCTTCCAACAGCTCAAAGACTGCAGAATTAGTACAGCATAACTTGGTGTCTAGGCAGTCTAGTGTTGCTTTTTCAATAGTAAGATGAATGATGAGCAGTATTCATGGGGAGAGGAAGGAAGAAAAATAGGGAAATAACAAAACTGTTTTCGAAAAAAAATACCTTTGAAGAAAAAATAATCTGTGTTATTGAAACCATCAAAGGTGCATAGCTGGAGTATTTCACAGTTTCTGGCATGGTGAAAGACTGAAGAATGTAGAAAGATATTAGAGCAACTCTCAGTTGTTAAAAATGTTTTGTTTTCTACAGCATATCTCAGTGGGGTTTTTTGGTTTTTTTTTTTTTTTTTTTGCTTTTGTGTTTGAATGGGAACAACTTCCTAATATCAGGGAATATTAGAAAAACACTGTGTAAGACTATGCTATTTTACTATAACCACCTTAATTATTTTCTTCTGCAAAGAACATTTGTTCTTTCGTGTAGCTGTATGAAGATAAATGTGTGTGTTTAATATAATATCCAACAGCAGAAACTAAGGGTCACGTAGGATCAAGAATGTCAAAGCCAGAACTACATACTAAGTCACCACTAACATAACATTGTGTGTGCTAAGCATCACTGACAAGGTAGTTTTGGTTTTGTGGATTTAGCTTTTGTCACGCTGTTTGCACTTTGCACGTCTGTTAGAACATAGTGTATTTTCGTTGCAGTGTTCTAAAAGACAATTATAAATGTCAGAAGAATTTCTTTTGATAGGCTTTGGGTTCTGGGACATATATGTGGGGTTTTTTTTTTCCCACCCACTGTTTTTTTATATATATATATATATATACACACATATTCACATTTCTGTGCAATGAAATTCCTGCCTTTTATGTGGTATTCTTTTCTACTCTAATCTGTGCTATAGATGAAACATCTGCCAACCTTTGTCAAACTCTGTTGCTTGTTAGGAGGACCCTGACCACAATACCCAAGGATATTGTTCCCCAAAGTTCTTCTTACAAAGTTGTTTTTAAGGCACCAAACTAAAGCAGCTCAAAAGAGTGCTTCATGCTCCACTTGTACCATTTGAGTATCACAGACAGACTTCTATCATCCCTTAAATACCTGTTGCCATGCAGGATAATATAAGTTATCTATCCAAGAACAGAAATCTCCATCTTATCTATATCTCTTGCAAGATGGTGCTGTGCTTTAACTGAGATGTGCCTCTTGGATTGTGTCATTGCTTTTGTGCAGAGATGCAGTACCCTACTCTGTTACTGCCTGTGCAGTTGTTGAGCCTCAAGCTTCTGTCATATCCCATTCTGTGAATAAATACCATTCATCATTTTTAATTATTCTTGTTGGCAGCTTTAAGAAGTGTTTATTTTAATAGCTTTGGTTATTACAAAAAAAGGGAGGGGAAGGAACAAAGAAGATATTTTATCCTGCACACTTCAATGCAGTACAGTGATCTACCTGTGAGATTAGAAGCCTCCAGCATGACAGATTTTAAGACAAACATCCTAGTGTATCCTCAAAGGTAGATGTATATAACCTCCCTTCTGCTACAGGGAATGACATATTTCTGATGAGTGTGTGAATTGCAAGTCTTTCTTTTCCAAACCAAAACCAAGGAGAACTGAAGCCTGAGTAACACTTGAAATAATCCTGGTAAGTAGCATCCAAAACAGGGATCTCTCTAAGTTTTTTAAGAGGCTACCAATCATAACTGGGCAACATAATCTTAATCTCTTCAGGGAAAGCAAGTAGAAAGATCTTTACCAACAGCACCGTGACCTGACACCAGTAACATCAGAAATGATCTTGCCATACACAGGTAGAATAATATGATTATAGAGAACACAAATGCAGTTCAAGCTGTGCCATAGGCCTGTTCTGCAAGTAGGGGTGAAACCGTTCATCAAAGTAGGTCTTCTAGGTCAATTTGGTATTGGGGAATGACAAAAAGCCAGTTAGAGGAGAGGAAGCAGGAGATGTCAGCATATCAAGAGCATTGATTCTGCCACTTTACACTGCTCTGGTAAGACCTCAGCTAGAGTGCTACATCCAGCTATAGTGCCCCCAGCACAGGAAAGGCACAGACCTGACGGAGCAGGTCCAGAGGAGGACTATGAAAATGATCAAGGGGCTGGAACACCTCTGCTATGAGGACAGACTGAGGGAGCTGGGGTTGTTCAGCCTGGAGAAGAGGAGGCTCTGGGGAGACCTAAGAGCAACCTTGCAGTACCTTAAGGGGACCTATAAGAAAGCTGGAAAGGGACCTTTACAAAGACCTGTAGTAATAGGACAAGGGACAATAGTTTTAGATCAGAGAAGAGTAGATTTAGGTTGGACGTTAGGAAGAAGTTCTTTACCGTGAGGATAATGGAACACTGGAACAGGTTGCCCAGGGAGGTGGTTGAGGACTTCCTCTTGGAGATATTCAAGGTCCAGGCTCAATGGGGCTCTGGGCAACCTGAACTAATGGAGGATGTCCCTGCTTACTGCAGGAAGGTTGGAATAGATGACCTTTGGAGGTCCCTTCCAACCCAAACCTTTTTATGATTCTGGATGACTTCTAGCTGTTACTGACATAATTTGGAATGATTTTTAAAGAATAGTTTCTTTGGGTAGCTGTAGCTGTAAGTAGCTGTTGCAGAGATAGCTGTACTCTGTGATAAGGTGAAGAGTCTGTGGATGGATAGGTGGGTGTTATATTAAGCTGTAGAGGTCTGAGGAGTTGCTTCTAAGGATCTCTGAAAGGGGAGAAGAATGACCTAGTCAGTAGACTTGCACCAGCTTTATATGGGCACCTATATTTAGAGAAGATGTAGAAGTTCAAAAATGACCAAATGCCAGTCCTGAATGGAACTGAGCTGGCGACATGTGTCAGCACTTTTTGCACATGTAAATTGATGTGTGTTTTTTAATTTGCTCTTTTAAAAAGAGATTTCTTGGTGGGCTGATGTAAAATGATGCCTCCAGGTGTTAATGATTGACTGTTTTGTATGCAGGAATGACAGTAAAATCTCGAAATGGGGAATGTGGGGCACTCTGCCTACACTAAGTGTAGGCTTCAGAACTGATACCAAATGCTGCAGAATTGAGATCACTTTGTTAGAAATGTACAAAATGATTTCACATTGTTTATCTGTGTTTGTCATGACACATTTGTTCCCTCCTGAACTGATCCTCTTAATGTTTAGCTTTTATTTATACCATGTGTAACAGAACAGCTGCTCTGTGGGACAACTCTTTGTAGTTGCAGGCTGGCTTTTCTGGGATGGTCTGCTGGTGTTGCTTTAAAGTAAAGATGAGGAGAGGTTGATAGTAAGTATTATAAATATCGTTCTAGTGGCCAGATAATTTCAGATAGTTTATTGACATTCAGGATTTATATTCTTCTGCTAAAACTTGGACTATAAAATCTCCTGGACTGAAAATAGTCAACAGAATCCATGCATGTGTCTGTGTTTGTTTCTCTGTGTTCTCTTGTTATTAAGAGGGTAAGGAAAATAAATTACACTTAGATGCATGGGATGGATAGGCTGATATGGAGCTACTGAAGCTGGCCTGAGAAGCCATTACTGTTGTTCCAGGGCTACCTGAATCTCACAAGATTCTGCTGGAGTTAGCTCCTTTCAGTACCTAAACTGTTTTTCTTCCAGGATTGCCCTCCTAAAAGGCCCATTCAATTAACTCCTCCTTTTCATCTGGTGGATTTTAGAGCTCAAGAGGAGCATCTGTCCATGTCAGTGGTTTAGTAGCAGATTTGATTTCAGATTAATGGCAGAGGATCTCTCAGCTACTGATATTCTGGATGTTGGACTCCATAATCCAAATTTCAGTCCCATTTGTGTTCTGTGGATGAATTCTTGGAATCACGATTGCACAAGGAGTGTTGTAGGAGACCCTTCTCTGCATAGCTGCTTCTGTATGGGCTGAGCTGCCCTCTAATCATCTGTGTCTTTGCACACATCTGCCCAAGAGTGTGCTGGGCTGTAATGATAGCAATGCTGTACTTGCTTTCCACAAGAAATTGAGGGTTTGGAATACTAGAATTAAATTTAGTGAGTAATAAAGCATAAATCAGAATAAATCCTGTTCATTTCAATCTGGTAGCTGAAAACTACACTTAATTTGTCTGTGTGAGGGTAAATACTGGGTTAAAGTAAAAGTAAGTCTTAAGGAAGTAAAGCTTAAGTTGGTGGAAGTAGCTTTCATTTTATTTTGTGTACATTATAAGCTCTTTGAGATAACTCTTTGGTGCCTAACTCCTATAAGAAGCTTTGAAGGCATACATAGTTCAAGTTAATTTTTTTGCATAAATATGTAAAACTCCAATTGGTATTGCAGTTTGTGGTCAATAGCAGATAGAAAACAAGGGGGGAAATGTAAGTAATCACTACATAGTAAGTGTGTTATGGTGATAATAATATGCATCATTTCTTTTGTTACAAGGCATGATTTCTGTTTTACTTACTTTTTCTACTCCCATTCCACTGTTTCCTTTTTAATATGTATGAGGCAGAGGATTGGGGTTGGTTGTTTTTTTTTGCTTGTACCTTAATTGTCCTTTTTTTGTTGTTCTGAGTTTTTTTTAAGATCCTCTGTCCATATGTATGCATGTTGTCCTTTTTCCATTCTTGATTAAACTCCAAAACTTTAAATGCCTTATTTTCTTAGAACAAACCTGAAATTTGATGTGCTAGTGGGTACAAATTATTTATCTTTGCCCTGAACAAAACAATTAATTATATATTACTTTTCCAGAGGAAGCAATAAGAACAGGTGCTTCTTGTTGATGTATTTTGTATGATTTGCATTCAGCTACTCAAATACTTGTTACCAGTATGTCACTGCTGTAACCTAATTGTTCTGGTGTTTTATGAAAAACACAAACAATTTTCAGTGTTTTTATTGTTTTCATAAGATACTGGTGGTGTGAGGGGAACAACCAGGGTTTTTTTTTTTTATATGGTTAATAGTTTCCAAGTTGTGGTTCATGTTGGGTGTGGCCTGCAACACTGTCCTCCTAAATTGGTGTTTCTGGTCAAAATTTGAAGAACATTGCCTACTAGCTTGCCTGAAATTTTGAGACTCGACAGTAGCTCCTACATAATATGTGAGGAACATTGATGGAAAGATATTCTGAAGTAGTCTGCTTTCCTTTTCTTTAATAGCCTAGGAATTTTTAAAAGGATTAACACAAAAACGAGGATTTGTTTCCTTAAATATTTTATAGTAAGACAGCTAAAGTGAGATCCTTCTGTCTGTTTTCATGTTCTGACTTAGAGAAAAGATAGCAATTAATATATCTCACAAAATCCACATCCCTCTCTATAGATACTAATTTCTCTGTTCCTTGTCATGCGTCCCCAAAAAAGTAACAGGGTAGCTAGGTTTTGCTTGCTATCTGACAAAGTTCTCTATGCAAGTTTTACTCCTTGTCTATTGTTTTGCTGGTTTAGATTGCTCCCTGCTACAGTCTACTTTCCTTGCATATTTATACAGTGTCTAGTGTAGAGGAATTTGGCTCTGCATCCAGGGTTCCCAGGCAGTCAGCCAGCAGCAGTGAATGCTTTTTCCATTGTGTATCAGCATCCTCACTACACCCCAGCCATGTCCCCTTTCTTCTCCTTCTCCAGCTCCCTAACTGTTGACTCTAGTCCCTCACTGCTTCCACTGGCTGCTTTGCCTGCACACGAATGGCAATTACAGTAAATGAGGAAAATGGAAGCATTACAGGATAGAGCAGGGCAGAAGCTGAGTTCTGTTTGTACCCTCTGCAGCAGTGCACTGGCCGAGTGCCAGAATATCATGGCACAGCATAAGGGCGGTGGAAATACAAAACAGCAAAGATTGGGCAAGAAGTTGTGGAAGTTAACTACCTTTCTATAAATGAAGCAGGTCCTCACATCTAGGCCTGTCAGTAAATGGGGTCTCGAGCACCTGAGATATGCCTAAGCCCCCTGAATTATCTGACAGTGCTTACTCACTCTGTGTGCTTCTGATTTATATATAATCTTGATTAGTATTGAGCTTATGTTCTTACCTATCCATTAAATTAATTATACCCTATTTTTTTATGATACAGGGGACACCAGTATTTGTTCACGCTGGACCTTTTGCTAATATTGCACATGGAAATTCTTCTGTTTTGGCAGATAAAATTGCCCTTAAGTTAGTTGGAGAGGAAGGATTTGTAGGTAAGTAATTGCTTTGTTTATTGTATTATGGTGCATTAAATTGTGAAACAGTGATGTAAATGAAGTGATAAAATAGCAATGAGAAGTAAGAATGCTACTTCATTTTGTGCTAATATTAATAATAACCTTAAATAACCTTAAAGTGAGCACACAAAAAAAAAAACAACAAAGCATTTCTTCTCTCAGCCTGCTCTTTCTCTCAAGTGTTCATGTCACCATGTTGAGACTCCACCAGATGGCTCAACCAGCTAAATGACTGGATTGCATTGAAAGAAGTGGGCTTTAGTTCATTGTGTTAGTATTCTTCTGACCTCTCTTGATAAACAGAAACCATTCTCTTTTCCTGCTAAATTATTTCTCTGCCAATTCAACCAAACTCAGCCAAATCAGAGGTCAGGTATCCCTGAGCCTATGTGGAGGAACAACAGAGGAAAGGTGGTAGGAAAAAAAAAGGAGTAAGACTGCCTTATTTTGGTGGCAATGAGCCATTAAGTTGCTCCAGCTGCATTGTAAAACATCATCATGAGACTTATGTTTCCATGAAGGCATGCAGGTAGGGAGACTGTGCTTACTTCAGGAATTCAGCCTACACAAGCGATAATAGACCTCTAGAAGTTTTACGGTTGCAGGCAAAATAAATTTGCGACTGAATAGTGAACTAGTTTCATAAAAAATTGTTGAGTCTATTTAGAATTAATAAAATGAAAGGAACATTGCCTCTTTGTGATAGTAATGCCTTTACACTGCACCAGTTGTTCTCTTCTGTGTCCTGCACACCCAGGTGGGTTTATAAAAGTTAAACTTTACCTCCTAAAGTTAAACTGTACCTCTGGAACAATGCTCATGAAATCATAGGACTATAGTATCAACCAGGTTGGAAGAGACCTCCAAGATCATCCAGTCCAACCTATCAGCAGCGTGGCTTCACCAAGGGCAAATCATGCCTGACAAATTTGGTGGCATTTTATAATGAAGTCACAGCGACAGTGGACAAGGGAAGGGCAACTGATGTCATCTACCTGGACCTGAGTAAGGCATTTGACTCTGTCCCACATGACATCCTGGTCACCAAACTGGAAAAACATGGACTTGATGAGTGGAGCACTGCTGGATAAGGAATTGGCCTCATAGTCGCACACAGAGAGTGATGGTCAAGGGCACAATGTCCACCTGGAGACCAGTGACAAGTGGCGTCTCTCAGGGGTCAGTGCTGGGACCAGAGCTGTTTAACATCTTTGTCAGTGACATGGACAGAGGAATTGAGTGCACCCTCAGCAAGTTTGCAGATGACACCAAGCTGTGTGGCACAGTCGACTTGCTAGCGGGCAGGGATGGCATCCAGAGGGGCCAGGACAGGCTGGAGAGGTGGGCCCAGGCCAACCTCATGAAATTCAACAAGACCAAGTGTAAGGTCCTGCACCTGGGTAGGCACAATCCCAAGCACAAATCCAGGCTGGGTGGTGAATGGCTGGAGAGCAGCCCTGAGGAAAAGGACCTTGGGGTCTGGGTTGATGAAAAGCTCAACATGAGCCTGCAGTGTGTGCATGCAGCCCAGACAGCAACCGAGTCCTGGGCTGCATCAAGAGCAGCGTGGCCAGCAGGGCAAGGGAGGGGATTCTGCCCCTTTACTCTGCTCTCGTCAGACCCCATCTGGAGTACTGTGTGCAGTTCTGGAGCCCCCAGCACAGGAAGGACATGGAAGTGTTGGAGCGGGTCCAGAGGAGGGCCACAAAGATGATCAGAGGGCTGGAGCAGCTCTGCTATGAGGACAGGCTGAGAGAGTTGGGGCTCTTCAGCCTGGAGAAGAGAAGGCTTCGAGGAGACCTTAGAGTAGCCTTCCAGTATCTGAAGGGGGCCTACAGGAAGGCTGGGGAGGGACTATTTACAAGGTCTTGCAATGACAGGACAAGGGGCAATGGGTTTAAACTGGCAGAGGGGAGATTTAGACTGGATGTTAGGAGGAAGTTCTTTCCAGTGAGGGTGGTGAGGCACTGGAACAGGTTGCCCAGGGAGGTTGTGGCTGCTCCCTCCCTGGAGGTGTTGAAGGCCAGGTTGGACGAAGCCTTGAGTGACCTGTACTAGTGGGAGGTGTCCCTGCCTATGGCAGGGGGTTGGAACTAGATGATCTTTGAGGTCCCTTCCAACCTTACCATTCTATGATTATCTATGATTATCTATCACCCAGCACTATCCAATCAACTAGACCATGGCACTAAGTGCCTCATCCGGTCTTCTTGAACACCTCCAGGGATGGTGACTCCACCACCTCCCTGGGCAGCCCATTCCAATGGCAAAAAACTCTGTCTGTGAAGAGCTTCCTCCTAATATCCAGCCTATACCCCCCTTGGCACAACTTGAGACTCTGTCCCCTTGTTCTTACAGTTTCTTATGCTAGCACCCTTAAACTAGCACAGAAACATGTATAAATATGCTTATGTCATACCTGTATTTTACTGCAAATTACATAAAAAGAAGCAAGTCACTTCTAAGTATTGTGTCTGTTTAAATTCATAGGTGATCAGAAGGAATGAGGGAGTTATTTACATTGTTACAGAATATATACTTCTCCTTAAGTTACAAATCAACCTGTGTAGTTAGTGCCAGACAACAGAAAGGTTTCTTGTACAAAGTTGTTGAATAGTGAACAAGAAAATATAGAGATACCTTACAGAAATCTTTAAAAGTAACCCAGAAAGTAACAATTAAAAAAATTGGTTGTATATCACATGGACTTTGAGAAAAGACTCTAAAGACATGTGTCATTTTGGTGTTCTCTGAATATCAACAAAAAAAATTGAACAGGTAGAAATTCTGTTTATGTTTATTCCATTATATTGAGGGCACTTTTTTGTTTATAAGTAAGATGTATTGATTTTTGTTTTCTCCTTCTTACTTGTAGAAGTAAGTTTCTGACTTGCCTAAGCAAGCATTATGGTTTTAAAGAACAACATTAGTTCTTAGGGTCAGTTTTGCTAACCTTTGCCCTTCTGAATCAATATAATTTGCAAAGATTGTTGGATATTTGCACACAAGGTTTTGTTAGAGCATTCTTGGGAAAAGTTTGATTCAATATTCTGGTCTCACTTCCTACATTTAAGGAGGAGTAGCTAGAGAAATGCTGACCTGTGTGAGATCACACACACAGTATAAGCAAGGTTGGAAGAGACCTCAAAGATCATCAAATCCAACCCATTACCACAGACCTCAAGACTAGACCATGGCACCAAGTGCCACGTCCAAACCTGTCTTCACCACCCCCAGGGACGGTGACTCCACCACCTCCCTGGGCAGCCCATTCCAGTGGGGAATGACTCTCTTGGTGAAGAACTTTCTCCTCACCTCGAGCCTAAGCTTCCCCTGGCACAGCTTGAGACTGTGTCCTCTTGTTCTGGTGCTGGTTGCCTGAGAGAAGAAAGCAACTTCCTGCTGGCCACAACCACCCTTCAGGTAGTTGTAGACAGCAATAAGGTCTCCCCTGAGCCTCCTCTTCACCAGGCTAAACAATCCCAGCTCCCTCAGCCTCTCCTCATAGGCATTGCAGTTAAGGTGGTGAAACGTGAGGTTTTGAAGGTAGTCTGGGCATGTGTTCTGTGTTTGTTTCCTTTTAAAATGTACAATCGTGTCAAGGAAAAGGGTTATTTCCTCCAGTGTTACTGTTGTACATCTAAAGTGCCTGTTCACTTCCCTCTGATAATCGAACATCCATTCAAAGTAACAACATTTTACAATCTGAATTAAATGATAATAGAAATGGTATTTCATTAAGCCATGTTTATGGTTACATGGCTTTGTGAAAAGAAGAGCAAAAGTATTTGGAGTAGGTAACATTTTTCATGGTCTTTCTTTTCATACTTTTTGCCATTAGGACTCTTTTCATGTGGGAGGCCTGTTTTGCATCATCTGAATGAATGTATATTGGTGGCAGTCTGGAGTCTTGATCCAGGTTTTAGAGCCCAAAAAGTATTGTCTTGGATTTGGATTCCCTTGAATTCACTGCTTCCCTCAGGCACTGAGAGCATATCTTTTTAAATTTCATGCTTTTTTTTTTTTTTTTTTTTTCCCCCCCCCGTTATTTTGTCTTACCCACCTCTTGGTCTTTAAGACTCTTTTTTCCTTTCTTCATCTCTGGCCCCAGTTTCTCTTCTAGGAGACAAAATGGTGAAGCTGCAACAGAGAAAAACCTTTGTGTGTTGCCAGATAAAAGCTCTTGTTCATATTTTACACTACACAACATAAATCTCTGGGAAACTGACTTCAAAGTGGCACTGCCTTTGCTGTGCTGAGTAAAGAATCTTTTAGATTCTTGTTAGATTATTAAAAGCACTAGTTTCTAGAGTAGCATACTTAGATAAACTTTGCAGGTAGTCACAAGTGTAAATGGTTGTTCTAATGGTTGTGATTACTACAAGCTTTATGGTTTAAAAAATCCATTGTTTGTAGTAACAAGTCAGAAATTGTGGGCAGAGACTAGATGTGGCACTTGCTAATTTATTAAGTACTGTCCTATTCTACTCTACACAACTGAAGTCTAAAATGGCAACTATGAAATGTGCAATAGTCCACATTGGAGTCGTGTCCATGCAGGCAGAGACCCTGGTGCCTTGAAAAACAGGTAGTAAGAAGCTCTCTTGCATTCCGTTTAGTGTAGTATGCACCTGAACCTCATACAGCTGTTGCGACTTGACTGGGGGAAGCTCATTCTGTAGTTAATTCAGACAGTAAGTGCAGGGCAGCTATGCTGCATTTCTGTAACTAGCTGAACAAGCTTAAGTCACCCTTTCCTGCTAAAATTTTCTCTGCTCTGTGTTTCCATTTTGCCACTGTTCTCATGCGATTTACTGTTTCCTTGCATTGAACCTGATTCTTGTATGAGCATTGGGGTTCAAGTTCTGCCATGTAGGTTAGTTACAGAAATTCATGAAAGAGTCCAAGAGGTGCTGAAAATGCTGTAAGTGGTAGAACTACATGGCTGGAAGATGCATTTTAGGAACTGAGCTATGAGATTCGCTCTCAGCCTTATGCAGCTTCATCCAAAACAGAAACATAAGAAATCTGTGACTGGATAAGTAATTAATTTCGTATATGGTGGAATAAATGCCTTGATGTTTGTATGCTAGCTCACTCAATGTGAAATGGTACAATGATTTTTTTAAACAATTCTGTATTTATTTTACACATTATTTATTATTTTAATTTGTACTTCATAGTTACTTTAGAGCAGAACCTCCTGCTGGATATGTAGACAGTACTAAGGTGAATATTATGGCCTGATCTTGTACTAGTTTCACAAATGAGGCTATTCTTTATTTTGTGCCCTGGCTTAAGTAGCCTCTGTCCTCCAGCTGCTTGTTTCTCAATCCTGTGGAACACCTCACTTGCCAGCACACCTGTTTATAGAGCCATACAATAAACTAAGTTGGTGAGTTGGTCTTTCTTGAAAACAACAACAACAGAAAAATCCCCTTCCTTCCCCTCAGACAGTTAGTGGCTGGATAAACAGCTGTATGTGTGATAGGGGAAAAATGAGATAATGCTGCATAAGATGGTGTTTTGCTGAAATGAATAGTTATAATATTATGGCCTCGTTTGGACCTTTAAAGTGCCAGTAAAGCTACTGTGGATGCATTGGCAGATCAAACTGAGCCTGCATTGCCAGAGCAGCCGAGCCTGTCTCTTTTCCTAAGCCTGTGCTCAACTATTTTTGCATGACATCCTGGCAGAAGCCTATTGCACTTTTTGTTGGCTTCGTTTTCTGCTGACTTAATACAGAAGTGGTTCAGCTCAGAGTCATAAAAACACTGGAGCTGGTGCAGGGAAAGTGAGTTGTGACCATTAGCAGCAAAAAAACAATCTGTTCTGTAGATCCCACTGTTTGTGTGACCGTGTGCCATGACCAAGGCAAAAAATGTATATATATATATCCTCCTATAATTTTCTTTTAAATTATTTTTAAACTTTGCTTTCTCTCTTTATCCTACGTTTCTTGTTTCTCGGCTTGTTTTGCAGCTGGAATTGCAATGCAATATGCTGTCCCTTTTTAGTAGTGTCAGTTAACAACAATGTAGACAGCCTGCTTTAGAAAGAAATTAAACTGAGTTTAACTTTCAGTCTTGTCATGAACTCTCACTAATTGAAGGCATTCCCTGCTTCGGTTTCTGGGTATCCAAGTGCATCACAGGTCTTCATTAAGTTCAAGAGAGTTTCACAGTATTACAGCATCAGCAAGGTTGCAAGAGACCTCAAAGATCATCAAGTCCAACCCATTACCACAGACCTCAAGNTAAACCTTTCAGCTCAGTTTGACCCTTCCCTTTTCTCTGAACATTGCTGCAAGTTCTGACAACTCAGTCTTTTTGCTCTAATTTTGAGTTGTCTTAGTATGAGTTTTGCTACTGAACTTTTAGTGGTGTGTCTCAGCTAGGACTGGGCAGCTTGCACTTGTTTGTCTTCTCAAGCCAGCTTCTGGTTTGGGCCAGCTTCTCTGCAAATTCCTCCATCCTTGCTGTGAACAAGCATGGGCTGTTGAGGACAGCTGGGCAGTGCAGGCAGCACCTGCATTGAGCAGGCCATATGCTGTACAGGGCAGCTGTACCAGTGACCTGCAAAGCATTGTGGTCCCTCACGCACCAGTTTTGCCCACTGGCAGCAGCCTGAAGTTTGTTTCTGACATTTAATTTTCCTTTTGTCAGAAAGATTGCCTAAACCAGCCTGTTTAACCATTTTTTCATCACTTGCATTTCATTCAACTTAATTGTTAGACAGCAGGAACAGCTAATGTCTCAGCAGTGACAAGGAAAGAGGTTTAGGCTGAGCCCTAAGTTATGACTGAGTGGGGGGAATGTATCTCTATCTGTATTTAGGCAATTACTTCTGTTGAGTTGTTTGGTTTGTGGTGTTGACCCCTTTAATTCCCTTTTTGTTCTTCGTCGATGTCCTCTGATGCAGGAATGCCAAACTGCTAGCTGATCTGAATAGCTGGTTAATACTGAAGGCTACACCTAGTGTACACTGCAACTGAAACTTTTACTGGCAGCCTTGAGTATAAATTTGCCACTTCTTTAAAGCCTTAGTTTTGCTCAAATTTCTTTTTGTGCTTATTTCATCGTTCAGGAGAGTATATTTTGATTGCCTGGAAGTCCTCTTCTGAAATTACCTCTGTCCTTCATCATTCCTTTCTGTAGTTTCCCACCATTACCTTGAGGAAGATTTTAGTTGTTTCAGAAGCGTCATAGCAGTTTTTGCAAACAAGAAAGCTAATCAAGTTTTGGGATACATAAATTAAAGTGGGCAAATAATTGTATTTTTCTCTTCAACAGCAAAAGTCCTAAGTGTGGACCAACACACAATGTATGATGTATATGAAAAATGTCTGATTTTAACTCCAAAGATTGCACTGTCTAAGTAGACAAGTGTTCTTGATAATATTTTGCTACATAAGATGCTGAAGTGTAGGAAAGAAATATTTCCCAAAACAGGTATGGGTGTTCATAAACACACACACTTCTAAAGGATTTGGGAAATAATGTATGGGTTCAACCACACTGTAACTGCTACCAGTTAGAAGTCCCAGCCAAAGGCATGCTGACCAAAAAAATAAGTCTTTGTCCTAGAAAGCCTTGCTAGTTACTCAAAGGGCAATAGGTAACAAGTGTCTGCTGATGAGCAACACAGGAAAATGTGTCTTCATCACAGTAGCATTGCCATCTTGCTTATCCAGAAGATTTTTTGGGTTGGTTTTTTTTTGTTTTGTTTTTTGGGTTTTTTTGGGGTTGGCTTTGGTTTGGGGTTTTTTTTGGAGGGTGGTGCAGGGTGGGTTTTTTGTGTTGATTTTTTTTTTGGTAGTTTCCAAGAAGGCAGGGAATTCCTCATGTAATTTGCAAGCAGACAAATGGCGAGAGGCTCTCTGCAGTTTTCAGGATGCACATCTCATGTCAGGGAGAGCAGAGGGAAAAGTGCAAAGAAACGTTGATGAGGTAAAATTTATTCTGCTTGCTGATGTCTCAGATGTCTTGCTAGGGACAAAGATTTATTTAGAGAGAAATACCTTGAATTGCACCCAAAAATGGGGGGGACTGCTAGCGTACGGAAGCAGTACTAACTTGTCAATATTCAGGCATACCAGCAGGGCAGAGTGTTTTGCAATCCTTCTTTACTCCCATGGGCATGTATGCAAGCAGTCTTGTTAAAAAAGGAAAGGAGAGATACCAATACACCAAAAAACAGAAAGGGAAACTTTGGTAACTTTATCAACGTGGAATGCAGCTAGTGGCTTTTTGTCATGAGTCTGGTGACTGACACAGAAAGAGATCCTTTCTGGTGCTTAAGACACTTAACATTGTAAAGGGCTACTTGCATCCTATCTCTTGGCCACTTATTCTTCTTCTTGTGTTGGCTTAAGGCAACAAAATATTTTCTGTATCAGTCACATTGTTTTCTTGATACTTTTGTTAAGATTGAACTATTAGGTTTTTGTAGTCAGTGAATGAAGTCTGCCCGGGAGGGGTTTTGAAGGATTAAAGAAAGAAAGACGAAGAAGAATGAGCTTTCCCTGAGTCATATTTGTCAGTGTGTCAAATTATTGCAATAAACAATTCAGTAGATTGTCTCATTCATCTCTTTAATCCCTTGAAAATGTTTCGGCTGAGGAAGGGAGTTGTTGCAGATCAGAAGAAAATAATTTTGCAATTCTTAACCGAAGTCTTTCTGAGGTTTGTTTTTCAGGCTTGGACTATGTGTTTGGAGGTTGATTTCTTTCCTACTCTTAACAAGCACATCCTATTCAATGCTGAGATTACAGACAAGGTTGAGTGTGATTTTGTCATGATCTCCTGTTGGGTAAAAGAGGGAGAGATATTGCAAGCTGTTGGTGTCTTTCTTTAGAAAAAGGTTCACTTTCTGTTTTTTCTCTTGTTGGTTCACTTGGTGTAATTGGAAAGACTTTGTTATACATTTTTTTTAATGGTAAAAACTCAAGCAGAAGCAGTAAATTCATAGAATGGTTTAGGTTGGAAAGGACTTTAGAGATTATCTACTCCAACCTCCCTGCTATGGGCAGGGACACATCTCAACTAGACTCAGTTGCTCAAGGCCTCATCTGATCTGGCTTTCCAACACCCCTAGGAAGGATGGATCTACAACATCCCTGGGCAGCCTATGCCACAGTCCCACTACCCTCATAGTGAAGAACTTCTTCCTAAGATCCAGTCTGCAACTACTCTCCCTCAGCTTAAAACCATTCTCTCTTGTCCTGTCACTAGACACCCTTATGAGAAGTCCCTCTCCAGCCTTTCTTCAGGATCCCTTCAAGTATTGAAGGGCAGCTATAAGATCCCTCCATGAGTCATCTCTTCTCTAGACTGAACAACTCCAGCTCCCTCAGCCTATCCTCATAGCAGAAGTGTTCCAGCCCTTGGATCATCTTTGTCACCCTCCTCTGGACTCACTCTATTGTTTATTCTAACAAGAGTACCAACAGTAATGGTGCTTAGCTACTCTGTTTCTTTAGTACATACAAATCTGTATTTCAAAGAATATTCATGTTACATATTCTCAGAGTGGACTTGTGTCACAAGTTTATAAACCACCTTACGAAAATTGTATGTTTAACATACTAAGCAAATAATCTTCGGTAGATTGGTTTTTTTTCCAGTGTTACAAGACACTTCACACTGTGTTCTTAGCAGTAGTGTTTTTGGTTTGTTTTTTTTTTTTCAAAAAAGGCAATAAAGCTCATATACTTTGGCTAAGGTTTTCAGCACCAGTAGTACATGTGATATTTTTACACGTTGAGTTCAAGGATTTCTTTTTATATGTTTTTGTTGTTGTTGCTTGATACCACTAGAACGAGGTTCCATGTGGTGACCCTCCAGAGAGCTTTGATTTTTAAGATTCTGTCCAGGGTCTCTTTACCTTGTATTATTTTATCTCTGACTTCTTCACTCCTTATTTTCATGATAAACAAAATGTAATGGGATTGTATTCCAGTATTTTGTCCTTTGAAGCAATGTGTTTTTGTCTTGCTTTAAGTGTTAACGCAAGGCTAAAGTTTCATGGTACATGGTATTTGGCAGCAGTATTAGCAATACTGACTTACTCTGAAACATGTGAAGGGTCTGAGAAACAAACTTTATGAGAAGTGGCTGAGAGAGCTGGGATTATTTAATCTGGAGAAAAGGAGGCTAAGGAGAGACTTTACTGCTCTCTACAACTACAAGAAAGGAGGTTGTAGTGAAGTGGGTGCTGATCTCTTCTCCCAAGTAACTAGTGAAAGGTTGAGAAGTATTTGCCTTAGGTTTCACCAGGGGAGATTTAGAATGGATGTGAAGAAGAATTTATTTACTGGTAGAGTGGTCATGCATTGGAAAGGGCTGCCCAGGAAGGTGGTGGAGTCACCATCCCTGGAGGTGCTCAAAAAACATGTAGACACAGCACTTCAGGACATGATTTAGTGGAAATGGTGGTGTGGTGGTTTTGAGTTGACGGTTGGATGATCTTGAACATCTTTTCTGGCCTTAATGATTCTTTGATTCTATGTTTGCTACAAACTAGATAAGAAATATTCAAAACTATACAATGTTTTCTCTGATCTCATTAATAATGCACCTGCATTTAGCACAGCTGTGGCAGTGCAGTGTCAGGGAGGAAGATGATACTGTGTTAGTTATTACTGTGTTATTGCTGCAAGGCTTAAAATCATGGTCTCATAGCAGAAGGCTCTGGTACCACAAACTGCAAAAAAGCTACCCCTAGAAGATCTGTGAATTCTTGCTGTATGCTTCTTGAGTGGTGATGCCATTCATATCCGAAGTGTCCTTTTAATTTCTCTCTTCAAATTTGCTGAGGTAAATTTATTTTCTTTCACCCATTATAAAGTGGCAACCAAAGAAAAAGAAATATTTGCTTTTAAAATCTTAGCAAGTTTTCTTACAAGTAATCTGGAAACTCTTCAGAGACAAGATGTCATTCAACACATTTTCCTTCACTGACAGGAAGTCAAAGTTCCTGAAAGCTGAGGTTACTTACTGCCTTGTCACAAATAATTTGGGTGTAAATTATTCATCCTTTTCTTAGGGACTGTTGCCACTGAAAGTCAGGTGGCAGTGATTTAAATTTCTATTGCAGAAAATTATTAAAACAGTCTTGAAATAATTTATGAATTACTATGTCAAATAAGAGTCAAAACTTCTCATGTAACTTTGTGTGTGTATGTGTTCAGAGTTCTTCAGAAAGTTCAGAGTGTCTCTATATTTTCAACAGAGATCACTTGAAAACTTTTCTTCTGACACTTCTCATGTTTAAGAAACATTGCAAAATAAAACTTTTTAGAAAGAAGATTGGGGAGAAAAGAGTCCTGAGTGCTTTTGTGTGTTGGGAAGCATTCGAGCATTGACTCTTACACATCACTTGCATTTCAGAGCTGAACTAATTTGAGAGCTTGTAAATTATGCAAAGTTCAAAACTGAAAGTTGGCATTAATTGTGACCTTAATTGTGACATTAACTGTGTGGATTATGTCTAACTAGTATTACACTTGTCATTAAAAAGTGGTGTTTCCATCCTTGAAGAAAGGCTATTTTGAAGAATTGTCTTGTGAGATTTTACTTTCTTCCCTTTAATGGAAAAAAAAAATCTACAAAGTTCACTTGGCATTCCCTCACTACAAAGCATATTTGTAAATACTTTATTATGTTCCCAAATCTGTTATTGATATACAGAATTATGAGGGCAGTTTACAGGAATACAAGAACATGGCTGTAAATCATCAGTCATTTATGTGAGTTCTCTGCTTTATCTGACAAACATATCAGATGATCCCCCTTCATAAAAATGGATAAGTTCCAGCTTGAAACTAGCTTGAATGTTTAACTCTTGCTACTACTGCTGGTAAGATAGCTGAGTTTCCATGGCCAATCTTGAACTCACTTGCTCTTATTCTGTAATACTGTGTTCCAGCCTAGTATTCTCTTTCTCAAGTGATTATTTTTATACTGTCTAGCTAAACAAGCACCTTTTTTTCTAATCTTTTTAAAGTAGTACTAGACTTGTTAGTCCTTTAACACAACATATCTGCTCTTTTAGTTTCTTCATCTCTTACAGTATTCACTTTGTTCAAAATAGGTGCATGCATGGGGCTCTGCATAGCTTTATCCTCAGATCAATCATCTTTGTTTTTCCCTGATTTTCCATGCATCACTCATTCTACGATTGACTTAATATTGACTCTCAGACTCTTCTCTGAGATTTGCAACTATGAAGTTCTCAACTTATGCATCGTATTTCAGCATTAATTGCCAATGGCAGTGGCTATTTACTAATAACCTCCTTTTTCTTCAAATTTCTGCCGAGACGCCACAGAAGCTTTTTCCGGTGTGTTATTGTGGTTCCGCTTCATGTTGGCAATCCTTTCAAACTTTGACATTGCTGATAAACTTCATCAGTGTTCCTCAATCTTTCTGCTGAGGTGGTTTAGCATATAGCAGACAAGAAGCCTCAGGCTGGCCCTCTCTCCTGTTCCACAGTTTTTCTTTCAATTATGTGGTCATGATTTTCTTCTTGCCTCAATAACTCATTTTTATTACTGGGGAAAGGTTTCTATCTAGCTTGCCTCTGGTAAATAGAGTTTATTTTTTACTTATCTTACATTTTTAAAACTTTATTCTTTTCCAGTAAATTTGCTTGAAAACCATTAAGCCTGTAGCCACTCAGATTTCTCCCTGCTCCTTTTACATTACTTAGATACAGAGTTTGATACTTTGTAGGTACAAGGCACCAAGAGAGAAGAAACTTATTTAAAATACCGATACAAGCTTTATGTTGTTGGCTTTTTTTTCTCTTCCAGGATTTTTAAATTCCTGATTCACTCTTGATTGAGAATAATGCATTCAGGTCTTGTGTATTTTGGTATTTTTTTTTATTTATCTTTTTTTTGTTTTAATTCCATCTTTATTATATTAGGGTGACCTCACTTCATTAGCTTCTACTTTGTAATTTGTGTGGCTTAAGACCCTTGTGATTTGTGTTCATTTCCTTTACAGGGTCTGGCACCCATTCTCCAGAATAACGACTCTGTCTTTTCTTTTTGAGCTTGTATAATTAATAGTTGCATATTTTTCGCTCAAAAAGACCATCCTGCAGCGTAACAAAACTATGTATTTGACTGCTGTTCCTCCTAGTGACAAAGAGTTACCACTGTTCTCAGGTCAGATGTAAGAGACCAGAAGTTTTACCTAGTATATTTGAGGAATTTGAATTTGTGAGTGAAGCGATCTTGGTGTGAGGAAAGCAATTTAAATCCTAGGAATGACATGATGGAAAATAATAATGGGATAGCGTGTCTTTGCATGGTTTTCAGCTTTTTGCACTGTCAAAATAATTAAATGGTTTTCTCACAGACTAAGAGATGTGAAGTGACATACGTGTGTATTGGTTATGTGCTGAAGTGTCACACTGCAGCTGAGCTGGCTGGGTCAGAAGCAAGCAAAGAACTGCACATGCATATCTTATTCAAGAGAGCCACGCTTCTCTTCATATGGGTTTTCAGAGTAGAAAGGAGACATAGTGAGGTAGAGTTTACGTTGGGGTTGTGTGCCTGAGGAATTTGCCAGTGAGGAGGCAGGAAGGATAACATGAGTGCTTCTGCTGACTAGATGGTAACTAGAGCTGGCTGGCTGCAGAAGAGCTGGTGTCTGGAGGAGACCTACCTTGTCTACGCTTTCTTGTCCAGTAAAAGATGAGGAGACAGAACTGCTGAGTCCACCACTTGTCACCAGCAGCACGTGTTCACTAACTCCTGATCTGTTTCATGGCTGAGGCACTGTAGTGCATGTCAGGAGGCATACAGCTTGTTACCACATCTGTCCTTAGGCTTCATGGCCTAAGTAAGTAATTTCAACCTCTGTGCCAGCATACATAATCCCACTCTCCTTGTTCTGTTTATTCTGTTTACAAACTTTCTTGGAGGCAAGAACTGTCTCATCACAGCAAATGGGGAGATGCCAAACACTGCAGTAATAGAAACTTTTAGACAACAGGGCTTTTGTAGAGTCATGCCAGCTGCCAGTACTTAAATGTGTGTCAGGAATTCACTGACAAGCTGACATGGTATTTTAATGCCTTGGATGCTGACCTCTTCTGTAGCATGCTAGAGCTTAACACAGCTCTTTCCTCTGTCAATGACATACATGAATTAGAAGTGTGGAGTGTACAACTGTTATGGGCTATCTGTTATTCTGTCTCAGGACAAATATCCAGAAGTAAAAATAGATGGGAAGAATCTGTCATTTATTCAGAAAATAAAGGCACTGGCCAGTTTCTGATAAATAAAATACCATTCTACTGAGTAGAAACTGATGACATTGCAACTTCTGTCCTGTTTGTTTTCCCTTCTATATAAGATAGCAGTCTTACCCAGTTTTAAAAGTCCCAGATCGTAAGAGGCAAACAAACAGTCCTTTTTCTTCTTTTGTTACCTACTGGTTGTATTAGTTGAGGAAAGAACCAGAGGTTTAAAAAAACGCAAACACTAAGACATCATACATGCCAGGAGGTTCTCTTAATTCATCACTTGGCAAAGGAAATAAAAGGAGGCTCCCTCGCTAACAGTGTTACCTTTGCTTAGGGTTATTTGGCAGAAAATCCATCATCCTCTCTTCATTTGTGAGTATTTTATATTGACTTAGACCCTTTAGCAAGGGTCAGCGGGACAGAGTATGCATAAAGAATTGAAATCCTGTTTCAAAGGCTGAATTTTAATTTTAGTGGATGGTTTATTTTATTGAATGTGAAACCTCTTTATTAGATTTGTTTGTTGGTTGGTTTTACTGGCTTTTTTGATACTGAAATCTAACGTTCTTTTTATAGACTACTTGCATAAGAATTAGTTTTGTTCAGACGTTTACATCGTGCTGGAGAAATGGGTTTTTACTTCTTATTTTCTGAGTCATTGTTCTGAAAGCAGCCTGAAGTGCTTTGTTTTCTGAAAGCTTTTCTAATTAAAATAACGTACAGACATGGAAGGAACAATTTTTGTTTATATGTGTATTTACTCTGTGAACTGTTGATTTAAATCTTCAAAGCTCCAGAGAAGTCAATACAAATGTGAAATATGGTAAGGAGATATAGACACACATTTCCATTTTTTACTATAGCAAATTATAGTTGGCAGAGTTTTGATATAATCTAGTGGAAGTTTGTATTTAGCAGCATTTTCTGTTTTCCACTGGTACTCCATAAACACATGCATACTTACAGCTCAGTTCATAGGCATTTTGGGGAAAATTGTTCAAAGGTACATTGTCTTCTTTGGGATCAAAACTCAAAAATGTTCTGCGCTGGTTTGAGGCTAATTGGAATATTTTAATGGAGAAAATTGTATTACAGGCTGAGAAAAGGAAACAATGGTGATGTCTACTTCACTCATAGGCTTGCTGAGATGGATAAGAATAAGAACTCAAAACATAGGTAACACAGTCACTCAGGCAGACACCCTCGGGCTGTCCAGCTTCTGGCTTTTCTCTCCTCTCTGCCAAGTAACCTCACTAACCACTTTTCTTCTAACCTCCCTGGCCGATCCTCCAAACTCACCTTGCACGTAAGGCAAACCCTGGGGTAAGGTATAGGGATGGGGAGAAGGTAGAAGGGTGGTTGGGAGCCCCTCCTGGGGTCTCTGATTTCTGGGAGGGGTGTTGTGTTTCTGTATTACCTTTAACTTGTATATTTCTGTAAATATTCCTGTATATAGTGTATATATCTGCTTGTGTATTGTGCTAAGCTGTAAATAGAGCTTCATTGCTTAACTTCCAGCTGGCTGAGTCTAGTCTGGGTGATTTTACAAAGTGCAGGGGGGTGAGGAACTCCCAAACCATCACATGTTCTCTTACCCTATGCTACCCTCTCTACCAGCCCAAGTGAAGTAATGTCATGATGCACGTGCCAAAAATGCACATGCAGAGAGTACCTAAGATTTTTATTTTCAGTTGTTCTCTTTTGCTCATAAATTTTATGAAGTACTCCACTATAAGTGTGCTGGTTTAAGGCT
>WBNM01026148.1:1940-52083 GCA_013399055.1 Ramphastos sulfuratus
AGAGCTCATATCCTTGGCAGACCCAGGCACTGGAAGAGTTTTCAGTGGTACAGAGTTGCCCTCCTACAGGTGTCCTGGTGGCCACTCCATCCCTTTGCATGAGAACCTTGGGGAACAGCTCTGTTCTGGATTTGTTCCACTGGGTCAGGAGGATGCCAGGGACTAGCTCAGTACTACTTGGTAGACACCTCAAAGCAGATGCAATAACAGGGGCACAAACTACTGCCTGTCAGCTTCAGACTCTATGGATGCCACAGGGGTGCTTGTAGGAATAAGATACAGCTTTTATCCATTATCCCATTGTTTTAGTTTGTTTCCAGGATGCAAAATCCCAATCTTAGAATGATTTGTTATTTCATATCTAATTTTAAGGTGCACCACCTTAACCAATTGTCAGTGTCAAATAAAATCTTTAAAATCTCGCAACATGAGCCTGCAGTGTGACTGCAGCCCAGACAGCAACTGAGTCCTGGGCTGCAGCAAGAGCAGTGTGGGCAGCAGGGCAAGGGAGGGGATTCTGCCCCTTTGCTCTGCTCTCATCAGACCCCACCTGGAGTACTGTGTACAGTTCTGGAGCCCCCAGCACAGGAAGGACACTGAAGTGTTGAAGCGGGTCCAGAGGAGGCCACAAAGATGCTGACAGGCTGAGAGAGTTGGGGCTCTTCAGCCCAGAGAAGAGAAGGCTTCGAGGAGACCTTAGAGTAGCCTTCCAGTATCTGAAGGGGGCCTACAGGAAGGCTGGGGAGGGCCTATTGACAAGGTCTTGCAATGACAGAACAAGGGGCAATGGGTTTAAACTGGCAGAGGAGAGATTTAGACTGGATGTTAGGAGGAAGTTCTTTCCAGTGAGCATGGTGAGACACTGGCACAAGTTGCCCAAGGAGGCTGGGGAGCACAGAATCACCCAACGTGGTCGAAGATCTTCCATCTCTGCTCCCCAACCTCCCTGGAAGTGTTCAAGGCCAGGTTGGACGACGCCTTAAGTGAGCTGTACTAGTGGGAGGTGTCCCTGCCTATGGCAGTGTGTTGGAACTAGATGATCTTTGAGGTCCCTTCCAACCTTACCATTCTATGTTTCTACTTTTACACTTCCTTCCAGGTGTGACTCAGGATTTCGGGGTACCGAATGTCAGCCTGAAAATCCCCTCCCTTCTACTGTCATGTCTGATTTTGAGAGCTCAGACAGCCTGAAGACAGAGTGGCAGGAAATTATTGGGGGAGAGATCGTCAAGCCTGAAGAAGGCTGCGGGGTCATCTCATCTGGCTCCTCAGTCTACTTCAACCAGGTACTAATGAGGGGATGGGAGACAGAGAAGCCCACGTACTATGGGTTTGAATGGAGTGTGGTGGGGTTGTACAGCAAAGAAAGGGAGGGGGCAGAAAGCTGCACACAGCGTGAGAAGTGCTTGAAAAAGCACAGCTGTGCTTTGCAGGTAAAGAGCAAAGCAATCAAAAGAGACCAGGAAAGACACTGCATTAGATATTCAAGAAGCACCAGCTGTAATGGAAGGAAATCACCAGTGTGGGAGGAACTGTGTGCATTCAAACTCTCTTCATGGTGTGTTTTTCTGGTTTGAGACTGAGCTCCTTTTCAGCATCCAGCAGCTTTCATTTGTTCTGTACTCTTCTGGACAAGGGGTGGAGAAAGAGTGGCTTTCCAGATGACAAGCAGCTTAATTTGAGGTCACAAGATCAAAACTGGTGACAAAAGCAACCACTCCAGACTTTTAGAAAGTGGTTAGCCTGTAGGAGGATACTCTTTTGTATAATTTGGATGCTTTGCAGACAAAAATAACAGAGCAGAAAAGACATACAGGGAATTCTGCTAATTAATAGCAATTATAACTAAAATAACAAGATATCTTTATAACCAGGTAGAAGATTATGGGTGGTAATCACAGTTGAATTTTATTGTTGCTCCCTAGGTTGAGCATTGGGTTTTGTTTTGCTGTTAATTGAAAGGAGGAGCATAAAGGCAGTTATGTGCCTCTCTTTTTAAGATTTGATCAAACTGGCACTGCTGTCACAAGATCCAGATTAGTCCCAGGAGAATAACCCAATAAGCAGTGCTGTGTAATTGTGTGTTGTTTACCTCATTACAAACATCTAGCCCATCAAATAATTTTCAGCACTCCTACACAGTCTCACATCCAGGTCCCCTGGAAGTGCAGCTCTGTACTGAGAATTTCATAATCAGTATAACTAGCTAATTGTGATAATTGGATTTTTTAATGTAATTGTCTTCTCTGTTAGATGTTTTTTCCTTCTGGCTCAGCTCCTTACGCCAAGTTTCTCAAAAGTAGTTTGCTAGAATTAACCTGCTATGATCTTTCTGCTGATTTCTGTTAAGGAGGAGTGAAAAACTCATTTAGAGATTCTTGGCTGCTTTCTATTGATCTCTAAGGGTTAGGTTATCATTCATTTCTTGAGTAGTAGCAGCCTGTGTGCCATCAACAGAAGGTGGTTTATTTAATTTCTGTTTAGATCTTTTTCAAGGCATCAAGTGGCCAAGCTGGTAGATAATAAAAAAAAATATTTTAACACTTGCCCAGCAGTTCTGTATTGTTTTGGAAGCTCATATGCACAGGCTGCATTGCTTTTCATTTGTTTAAACAGACACTTCTTATTTGAGTGTCTACTTTTTACTATCATTGTCAATTGATGCCACCAGAATTAATGCTGCCTTTGTTTTGCACCCTCCCTCTTTGGTTATACAACTTGCTCTTGCAATTAGCCCTTGCAGTTCCTGTGTCATCCTTTCTCAATTAACCTGGTTAACCCTTTGTCAGGCAGAGCTGCTGTGAGGTGTAGAGGTGGCAAACCTATCTAGAATAGTTTTACAGCAGAGCAGGTCACTCCATTGGGTATCCTGAGGCAGCCAAGACACACCTGCCCATGCATCTTTAGTATCCATTATCAGTTTCACTTGGTGATAATTTCAAATTACCCTGGGTCTCCAGATGAAGATGTGAAAGCAAACTACCAAGGTATTATCAGTGTCCCCTTGGCTGGTATTAGCCACGTGAGGAAGCTCAGGGCTGCACCCCAGGCTGAATCCATTTTATTCGCATGGCACCATCCAGGAGGGCTTTGCTCAGCTGGGGATAAAACACCAAATAAAACAAAGCAGCAGGCATAATTCAAGACCAAGTCAATATGACTGTGTTGTAAGTGAGCTTTTTGAGGGCCAAGGGATTCTTCACAGCTTTTGGTTGTCATCAGAGGTGCAAGTTAACAGAGTTTCAATTGCACAGGCATTCAGCTTCCAGAAATCAGCCTGGCTGTGTGATGTGGCCTACTTGAGTCTATAAATGGGCTATGGACCTAGGCTGTAACACAGGCAGAACAAAATGTTCTGAGAAAGCAAGCAATGGACATTAATCTGTGCCTGAGCTGCATAGAAAGAAGGGGGAGTTGGTGAATGGAACAGGATTTAAATTTCTCTAACATCTTACTAAATTAAAAAACAAACAAACAAAAAAACAACAAACACAATATTTTAATTCTCAGCTCATAAAGTCTGTTATTTATGTCCAGCTAGATCATTTGCTTTTCCCAGATTTGTCTGGAAATCTGTCAGAAAGATCATGAATGTACAAGTGAGACAGATAAAAATATTAGTTAAAAAACAAGGATCATGTTATAACTTAGCCCAGAGTTTCTTTTCTGATACTTTTTTTTATGCTTGGAGATGGACAGGAACCTAGGCTGAGAGAGCTGGGTTGGGTCAGCCTTGAGAAGAGAGGCTTAGGGGAGACCTTATTGCCATGGACCAGTACATAAAGGGTGCCTACTAAGAAGATGGAGAAAGATAGGAGATGATGGGGAGAAGTTTCTGCTGGGGAGATTCCCATTGGACTCCAGAAGAAAATTCTCCCCCATGAGAACAGTTGGACACTGGAATCATCTCCCAGGGGAAGCAGCGGAATGCCCTACATTGGACAGTTTGAAGACTCAGCCTGACAGGGTGCTGGGCCAGCTCCTTTCAACTCCACTATCACCTAGAAAAGTTGAACTAGATGAGCCTTGGGTCCCTTCCAACCCGTGTTTTTTCAGAAAGAGGAGGTGTGTTTTTTTGGCAAGAGGAGGTGTGTTGCCAGTTCTCTGTTCTGCAGGGCATTGCCATGGTGCCTCTTTGGTGACGGCAGGGATATGCTCTCTGCATCCTCCCTCCAGCTTTGCCCTACTTGCAAAAGCTTGTGGCAGCATCAGGCTGCTGGGGCAGGGCTGTGACAGGCACAGGGCATGAGGGTCATCTCTGTGGGGACATTGTCCTTGCCCTGTATCCTGCTTTGCCATAGGCAGCTTCATATCACATAGCACCATCTTATAGGCTTGTGGATGTGCAAGCAATATGCCCTTGTGGCCAGAAAGGCCAATGGCATCCTGGTGTGCTTGAAGAAGCCTGTGGCAAGCAGGACAGGTTATCCTCTGCCTCCCCTCTGCCCTGGTGAGGGCTCTTCTGGAGCACTGTGTCCAGTTCTGGGTTCCCTGGCTCAAGAAGATCAAGGAACTACTTGAGAGAGAACAACAAAAGGCTATGAAGATGATTAGGGGACTAAAACATCTCTCTTATGAGGAAAGACTGAGGGAGCCGGAGCTCTTTAGCTTGGAGAAGAGGAGACTGAGAGGCGACCTCATCAGTGTTTATAAATATGTAATGGGTGAGTGCCAGGAGGCTGGAGCCAGGCTCTTCTGGGTAATACCCAGTGACAGGACAAGGGGCAATGGGTGGAAGCTGAGGCATAGGAAGTTTCATTTAAACATGAGGAAGAATTTTTTCCCTGTGAGGGTGACAGAACACTGGAACAGGCTACCCGGGGGGGTTGTGGAGTCTCCTTCTCTGGAGATATTCAAAACCTGCCTGGACTCATTCCTGTGTGATCTGGTATAGGTGATCCCGCTGATCAGGGGAATTGGACTGAATGAGCTTTGGAGGACCCTTCCAGCCTCCGATCTTCTGTGATTCTCTGTGACTTAGTGCTCTTTAGCCTGGAGAGAAGACTGAGTGGGGGACCAATGCTTATCAATGCTTATACTTAAAGACTGAGTGTCAGGAGGATGGGGCCAGCCTTTATCAGTGGTGCCCAGTGATAGAACAAGAGGTAATGGGCACAAACTTGAACGTGAGGAGGAACTCCTTTAATCTGAGGGTGGTGGAGCACTGAAACATGCTTCCCAGAGAGGTGGTGGAGTCTCCATCTCTGGAATCATTCAAAACCTGACTAGGTGATGTCCTGTACAATCTGCTTTAGGTGAACCTGCTCTGGCAGGAGGGACTAGGATGATCTCCAAAAGTCTCTTTCATCCCCTATCATTCTGTGATTCTGCGAAATATAAAAATACATCAAGTTAACAGAAAATTCAGTGTTATCCTTCTTGCCTAATTTCCTGTACAGTAGTAACTGCTGTTGGGCTTTAAGTATATCTGTTCCCAGTGAAACTATCTCATTTAATATCATCATTGCCCCTCTGTTCTTTGTGTTGCAGGCTGGGAAAAGACAGTTGGTAAGCTGGGATTTGGACACGACCTGGGTGGATTTTGTCCAGTTTTACATCCAGATAGGAGGAGACAGCTCTTCATGCAACAGACCAGACAGCAGAGAGGAAGGTGTGCTGCTGCAGTACAGCAACAACGGTGGCATCAACTGGCACCTACTAGCAGAAATGTATTTCTCTGACTTCAGCAAACCCAGGTATAAGTTTGGCCTAAATTAAATCCATGCTGCATCAAATCTTTAAAAAAACCTGTTTCTCAGTTTATGAAAACATGAAGAGTAATTTCAAGTTACAGTGCTTAGAAGCCTTCATTATTTGGAAACTTTTCCAGGCTGCCACAGTAAGCTCCTCTCACTAGGAAAGAAAAACCTAATGGAAGGCCTTTAAAAAATGAAGTTTCCAATCACCTCCCACGTGAACCATGACTAAAATGCTAATATCTGCAAATAATTAGCACAAATACAGAATGTGCCCCAAGGAGGTGTAGGAATATGATGAAGGATGATCAGAGGGCTGGAGCAGCTCTGCTGTGAGGACAAGCTGAGAGAGTTGGGGCTCTGCAGCCTGGAGAAGAGAAGGCTTCAAGGAGACCTTCTAGTAGCCTTCAGGTATCTGAAGGGGGCCTACAGGAAGGCTGGGGAGAGACTATTTACAAAGTCTTGAAATGACAGGACAAGGGGCAATGGGTTTAAACTGGCAGAGGGGAGATTGAAACTGGATGTTAGGAGGAAGTTCTTTGCAGTGAGGGTGGTGAGGCACTGGCACAGGTTGCCCAGGGAGGTTGTGGCTGCTCCCTCCCTGGAGGTGTTCAAGACCAGGTTGGACGAGGCCTTGAGTGACCTGTACTAGTGGGAAGTGTCCCTGCCTATGGCAGGGGGTTGGAACTAGATGATCTTTGAGGTCCCTTCCAACCTTACCATTCTATGATTCTATGAATATGCCATTTCCTCTGACCCTCTGAACATATACTAATGTCACATATAACAAAAACTCTTTTAAACCAAGAAGAAACTATGTTCAGCATTTCAGATTGGCTGTAAGGTAGATTGTCAGTGCACATTTATATTGCATTTGCCTGCATAGGCATTAACATTGTTTCTGTTACCTGCAGCTGATGTCTTTCAATACACAAAGAGTTTTACCTTCCCATCTCGTTGCTTTGCCTTGCAATGACAACATTTTCAGAAGGGCTTCTGGAACTCAGCAAACTGCCTTTTTCTAAAGGTGGTCTTGACATTTGGAAGTCTAAACCCAATGGAATGGAATAGACTAGACTAGAATAATATTTCAGTTGGAAGTGACCTACAATGATCTAGTCCAAATGCCTCTTAAACACTGGTAGACTTTGAGGTATGGACCACCTCTCTAGGAAGCCCGTTCAGCATTTGACCAACCACTTGATAATGAAATGCTTCCTAATGGCCAGTCAAAAGCTCAACCTTGAACCTGCATCCTATCACTAGATACCAGAGAAGAGCTCAGCACCTCCCTCTCTGTTTCCCCTCCTCAGGAAGCTGTAGAGAGTAATGAGGTCACCCCTCAGCCTCTTTTCCTCAAAGTCCAAAGTCTTCAGCCATTTTTCATAGGTCATTCTTCCCAGCCCCTTCACCAGCTTTGTTGCCCTTCACTGGATGCACGCAAGAACCTTCACATCCTTCTTAAATTGTGAAATCCTGAACTGCACATCATGAACCTGCTTATCCCACAGGTGGCCAACCTGTCCATAGAGATGCTGTGAGGGACAGTATCAAAAGCCTTACTAAAATCCAGAAAAACTAGACCAACCACCTTCCCTTCATCCACTAGGTGGGTGGGTTAGCCTCTTATTGAAATTGCAGGACACATCCAGCAAAGAATCTACACCTTCATCACTGAACTACAGTAGATTATTTATAAGCAAAACATTCACCCCTCTGAGTAACCCAAGAGTGATAATCTTTACTGAATACAGCTACAAGTATTTCTTTTTCTGTTGCTTCAGATGTGGTCCCCATCTTATTTTTCAACACATAAACCTGGGAAACCTCTGGTAAAGAAGGTTCCCTGTAACCCTCAACAGTTCTTCCACATCCCTCTGCCTAACCAGCTAGGGAAGCAGTGTCTGTGGTACAAAAGAACAGATGGTATAGAGTACCAAAAGAGACACAAATGCACATGTAAGGTGTCTGAAGTACTGCACAGGTAACTAATTACTGTAGCTTTTAGCATATCTGTGATTAGCTTTGAAATCTTAACTTTCATTTAACATCATTTTGTGAGGTGTTTCCTAACATAAAGCAAACTATCTGAGAGGTTCTGAAGTTACAAGGATTCATAGAGGATTGAATTTTTATCCACAGCAGAAAACTCTGATTCACAATCTATTGCACTGCAGTAGAAAGATGCTTTTGTCTACAAATAGAGCCAAGCAGCAGAAGAGAATAAGAAATTAATTTTGCCAGCACATTTCAGTATTACTTGCTGAACAGTTTAATTCAAAGCCGAAGACTTCAAATCAGCTCCTTATTGTGGCAGGCAATATGGTAATGGAGAGTGAAAAATAGCCATTGTCTAAAAGAGTTTCCATTCTCCACAGACACGAAGAAGTTTCTTTGTGTGCAGCCTGTAAATAGGTATCCAGATCAGTAGAAGATTTCTGAGGCTGTCTGTGTATCAGACATTCCTTATCACTGGATAAGGAATTGGCTGGATCGTGGCACACAGAGAGTGGTCATCAAGGGCACAACGTCCACTTGGAGACCAGTGACAAGTGGTGTCCCTCAGGGGTCAGTGCTGGGACCAGTGCTGTTTAACATCTTTGTCAGTGACATGGACAGAGGAATCAGTGCACCCTCAGCAAGTTTGCAGATGGCACCAAGCTGTGTGGCACAGTCGACTTGCTAGAGGGCAGGGATCTATCCAGAGGGACCTGGACAGGCTGCAGAGGTGGGCCCAAGCCAACCTCATGAAATTCAACAAGGCCAAGTGTAAGGTCCTGCACCTGGGTAGGCACAATCCCAAGTACAACTCCAGGCTGGGTGGTGAATGGCTGAGAGCAGCCCTGGGGAAAAGNTTTCAGTAGCATTTCTCCTGTTTCTCTTCAAACCATGTTCCCTAAAGTTCTGCTGCATTTCTCCTCTTCAGATTTGTCTACCTGGAGCTGCCAGCGGCAGCCAAGACACCTTGCACCAGGTTTCGCTGGTGGCAGCCTGTGTTCTCAGGGGAAGGCTACGACCAGTGGGCCATTGATGACATCATCATTTTGTCAGAGAAGCAGAAGCATGTCATTCCCATTGTTAATCCCACCTTACCACAGGTAATAAGCATGAACAGGCCATGGGCTTTCCCACAAAACAGGAACTACTCTCTTTGGTAGACTGAAAGTGTTTGATCTATTCAAAGAAAAAGCTTTAGTGTTTGCATCTCTCTGTGTGAGAATCACCTGAGCTTTATCACAAACCCCTCAGGCTCCCAGTCCTTGTGGCAGAGGGTATAAGGATGTATCACCTCCAAAATTCAAAACAGAAATTCTGGAAATCAGCAGTTTTTGAGAGTGATAGGAAAGAAAAAATGCAGAATTTGAGAGTTTATAAATTTTGGAATTATTGTTAAGTTACCCTGCAAGGTGCTAGTACTTGTTGCTTTCCTCTTCACTCCTAACAGAACTTCTACGAAAAGCCAGCGTTTGATTACCCTATGAACCAGCTGAGTGTGTGGTTAATGCTGGCCAATGAAGGGATGGCCAAAAATGAAAGTTTCTGCTCTGCCACCCCCTCTGCCATGCTCTTTGGTAAATCAGATGGAGACCGATTCGCGGTGACTCGAGATTTAACTCTGAAGCCTGGATATGTCCTGCAGTTCAAGGTATGATTCCTTCAGTATGCCCCTGCAGAACGTCAGTGAAACTGCCCTTAGTCAATACTTGCAAGGGGTCACTGGAGCCACAGTTCGGAGCCAGGTGATAAATTACAGTGCTGCGTAGAACGCTGAGCACAAGTACGAACCCCTGCGGTATAAATTGCTATGCCAATCTGAAAGCATAGCCAAGACCTTGTTGCAGGAGAGCTTTTCACCCCCCTGGAGAAGTGTCAAAGATGGCTGTTCTTCAGCATGTTTCACAAGTGAGTTCAACTGTCACTAGATTCAAGAAGTCAGGACTAGGAGATGTTGCTGCACTGTCAAGGGAAGAAGGATTTCTGCCATCTGGGGGTCTTTGACTACAAAAGCTCCAGTGTGGTTTTGTGTACACTTTTTGTATTTTAGACTATTTAAGGCCTTTCAAGCTGCTCTGGACTCCAGCGTGGATTTGTCATATAATTTCCTTTTATTGTATCAATGAATATAGACTTCAATTAGCATTCTTTTCTTTAAAGGCCTTGCAAAAAAATTTCAATGGTCTGACAACACATCAGAAATTTGGCTCCAAATAAAGTGTATTTGCTTTGACAAGCTCTTGTTGCTGAACCCTAATCAAAATTTTATTGAGTTTATAATGAAATCCCATCAGTGAATTCTGGAGGTTGGTTGCAATGCAATTTTAATGAGCTCACCACAAATACATGGTCCTTACATAATTGGTGGATACAGACACTGAATAATTTACGAGTGGAATTATTAAAAGAGATCAGATGTTTACAGGCAGCTTTTCAAATGTAATTCCCAGAGTTCTATAAATAGGAAAGTTAGTTAGAAATAGTGAGATTTGTAAAATAATCTCATTTCCTCTGAAAGTTATGCTAATGAAATGCTATCCAAACAGGAGAGATTGCAGGACAATTGCTGAGTGTTGCTGGTAGTTTTGTACTTTTAAGCTGTCTAAAACACAAACATGTTTCAGTATATAAACACCATCTAGCCTGGGGAAGATGCTGTTTGCCTCCTCACCGCTTCCCTTCAGTGGCCAAGTCTTCCATTCTGTAGGTTTGATGATAAACATCATCTCAAAAATGATTTAGTCTAAGGAAGTAATACTTAGAAGTATTTCATCCACCTTCCATCACTGAAACACTTGGCAATGTAACACAAATGTGCAAAACAAACAAAATGTACCAGAGAATAAGAAGTTCTTTGGGTGTCCCTGCCTATGGCAGGGGGTTGGAACTAGATGATCCTTGAGGTCCCTTCCAACCTTACCATTCTATGATTCAAGGCCCCAATCCAGGCCACTTTTGGACAGCTTTGAAACTGGCCTGCACATCAGTGTGGTGGTGCTCTTTGAATGCCCTGATTTTAAGCACATGGTTAAAGGCTTTCCTGGCATGGTGAAATTTCCCTCTTAAAGAGCTGCCTGGAATAGTTTTGCATTGATAAAGTCAAATACAGTAATGTAGCAAAATTACTTCATTTTACACGAGTTATTTTGTTTTAGGTTTTCAATTCTACAGCTCAAGTAGAATTTCTGCAGTGAAATAATGAAAATTAATATTTTTTTCTGATAGCTTGGGAAAAAAATGAAAACTTTAAGCCAGCAGCTGAGCTTATTTTTGTCTTAGTTTCATTCTCATTTGACATTTTAATATGCATTTTTCTACTTCATCCAATTTTGCTCTATTCTGGGGGCCCAGACTGCAGTGCCAACTGTCAGACATCATTCCTGTGAAGCCAATCACTAGGCTCTGGTCCAGGTTCATGGCCCAGGGTGGTGTAGGACCTCAGAGTCAGCCTGATCCTCTGGGCACGTTGGCTGGCATGCAGATGAGGCGGTTCTTAGAGGATCCAGCTCTTCTCACTCCTCCTGGCCAAATAGGTGCTTGTGCAGAGCCTGCTGATTGTGGCCTGCTATCCAACAGACGCTTTGAAAAGTTCTTAGCACATTTTAGTACGCTCAACCCATCAACCTCAAGGAGGATGGGAATTTGTACTGAGAAATGGCGTATAGATGGAGAAAACAGACTCTGGGCAGGATTCAAAACAAGTGTCAGAGCACTAAGCCTCTCAGACCAGAACACCAGAGGTGATTTGCAGGCAATAGATACCAATAACAGTACAGGTTTCTTCAACTCATATCCAACGCTCTGCTTTCTTGCAGCTGAACATTGGCTGCACCAACCAGTACAGCAGCTCTGCTCCCGTTCTCCTTCAGTACTCCCATGATGCTGGGCTCTTCTGGTCACTGGTGAAGGAGGGCTGCTACCCTGCATCTCCAGGCACGAAGGGGTGTGAGGGGAGCTCACGGGAGCTGAGTGAGCCCAGCGTGTATCACACAGGAGACTTTGAGGACTGGACAAGGATTACCATTGTCATTCCCCGGTCACTTGCAGCCAGGTACTGTACATCATAAAGCAGTGATGCCAGTGGTATCTTCTTTGATGCTACTTCAGGAAAAATTTGCAAGCTGCAAACAAAATTAGTGTTAACAATTGGCAGATCTGAGAAGATTCTATGTGCTCTCCAAACCAAGGAGAAGCTTCCTGGTTTAGAGGTGTCATAATTTTCTATAAAAGTAAGTTACAATGCAACAAGGAACCCAGAACATTTTAGTTGTACATCAGTTTCTTCATCTTGACACATTGGTTACAGCAGAGGCACCAATGAGGAAGTGGTAAGTCACTTGAATCACATAAACCAAACTGAATCAAGTAAGCTGGTTAATTTAACTGGGCAAAGAAACCTTAGAAGGCTATTTGAGCTGCTGCATTGTGTGCTGTGTCATTGAAGCCATTTGAAACAGCAAAAGTCAAAGGAGAGAGGAATGGCAGCTGTGCCCATCTGCAAATGCCTCCTCATCATTGCGTTAAAAGAAATGCAAACACTGGAAGATGCAAATAAGCCTGGAAATCAGGAGGCTCTTCTCAGTCTCACTTGGATTTAGCTGAAATTCCTCACTCCCTTTGCTTGCTTTTACCCCATCAGTAATCTGTCCTGGTCTATCTGCTGCCTGCACCAAGTGCTGACCGTGCAGCCAACAGACATCCCCTGAGCCCCTGGCCACATGCGCCCACTGTCCCCTGCCTCTTGCCCCACAAAGCCTCTGGATTTCAACCTCATCCTCCTGTCACAGACTCCTCAGGTCCCTGCACAGATCTGGAGTATGTGGCATGTTGTGTAGCAGGGGAGCTGGTGCCTTTGCTGCAAGGAGCTGAAATAGCAACATGAGCCATAACAAGTTTGTCTTTTCTTCAGTAATTAGCCAATAAAAGCAGGTGCCAAATTGCACAGATCTGACACCAGCTGATGTGATTTACCCAAAACAAGCACTGCAGAATCAATAGCAGCAATCTGTTTGGCATTATGTTCAGGAATGTGATCAGGAATAAGAAGCTCATGTTAATGTATTAGAAATATAAGTATTGTGAGCATGATGAGGGCCTCAGTGTGTTGAAAACTGACTTTGTTGTGGGCCACTTTTGAAATCATGGTCTGTGAGATGGGTTATCTGGAGAGCATCCCATTTCATCAGTTGGTACAGAGCACTGGCACTGTGATCACTGCCAACCAAAACTGTTGTGTTTTTGGGTTTTTTTTGAGTTAAAAAATACACAGTTTTATTCTATTTTAGGCAGAGTGGCAAGGAGAATCTTAGTTAATCCATCGGCGTATCAGTGAGATTTTAAATACATTTAAAATACACTCTGGAGTGCCTATAACTTTGGCTAAAAGTTAAAGAGTGAAAATTAATAACCAAAATATTTCTTCTTCAATAGAGTTCCTGTGGGGTGGGTTAGCTGGAGTACCCTAGTGTAGGCTCAGTTAAGTTCCTGGAGCAGTGTCAGTTCTGCAAGTTAAGTATCAGATCACTGTTTTCCAGGAATTTCCTGTTGTCATTCAGGAACAAGAACTTGGTATCTCTATCCAAGTAGGATGTTATATTTGTCATTACTTTTTGAAAGTAGGTCACCTTTCTTGTAGCCAAATGACCTGAAGGTGTTTTATTCAAAATTTAATAATCACTACCATTACTGAGTTTCTTTCACAAGTGCTGTGAGAAACAGCATGTAAGAAACAGAGTGCTGTAAGAAACAAGAGTCCTTCTCTTCAACCTGGAGAAGAGAAGGCTTCAAGGAGACCTTATAGTAGCCTTCCAGGATCTGAAGGGGCCTACAGGGAGGCTGGGGAGGGACTATTGACAAAGTCTTNAGTTAGCAACCCAGGTTGAACTGAGTAGTGAAAGGCACTTTTGGTGTCTAATTAACTCTTGTTGATAAAAATATGTATCTGTTTTTTGCATTGCAATGGTGGGTATGGGCCAGAGAAAGAGGGAAAAGTCAAAATACATCCAAAAATCCGGGAAAAAAACCCTCCTGAAGTGGTGCAAAGTGCAGGATGTCAGAAATATTTTCTAGGCATTCATTTGCATCTTGTTTGCAAATGACTAATTTAGGAAAAGCTCCTTTTAGTCTTCAACCAGAAGCAGGAGATGCTGGAGCTGGGAATAGTAATGCTGTGCCCTTGGTGGTTGTTTCCCTGCAGCAAGACTCGGTTTCGCTGGATCCAGGAGAGCAGCTCCCACAAGAGCGTGCCTGCCTTCGGCTTAGACGGAGTCTACATCTCTGAGCCTTGCCCCAGCTACTGCAGTGGCCACGGGGACTGTGTCTCAGGGGTCTGCTTCTGTGACCTGGGATACACAGGTAAAACAACCCTCTCGAGGTGGGATCGCGGGGAGCGTCGGCTCAGTTAAAGCTGTAAAGCTGGCCCTGTGTTTTTCCTCCCTGATACTCCAGGTGAATATGTGGTGACATGGATTTCCTGGGCTGCCAGCAAGAATCCTGTCCCTTTGTTAAACAAACTTCAGCACAGGCAACACAGAGCAGCTGAAGGCAGCAGACACCACTGATGTTTCTGGCAGCCACAGTCTTTGAACATCACTAGCTGTAGGAGTGGGAAGGGACTAGTGATAAAAGGGAAGGCAAAATCAAGTGTTATCAACTCAAAAGTTCTGCTTAAAAGCTTTTGGATCATCTTCAAAAGATTTGCTGCTGTTTTTCAATGCCCTGGCCATCAGATGGCACGGGACCAGGAGGGAACATATGTTCTGATAGGCCCTTCTGTGGAAAATTCTGCTCACTTTTGGTTTCAAGGGCTTTTATGCTGAAACACACAAAAAAATAAACCCACCTAAACTCAATGGGAAAGAACCCAGTGACTGACACAACTAGTTGCATGCTGCACTCTTTTCAGCCATTGTGATGGTTTGGGAGTTCCCTGGCCCCCCACACTTTGTCAAATCACCCAGACTAGACTCAGCTGGCTGGAAGTTAAGGACTGAAGCTCTGTTTACAGCTCAGCACAATGTACAAGCAGATATATACACAATTGTGATGGTTTGAGAGTTCCCTGCCCCCCGACACTTTGTAAAATCACCCAAACTAGACTCAGCCAGCTGGAAGTTAAGGACTGAAGCTCTGTTTACAGCTCAGCACAATATACAAGCAGATATATACACTGTATACAGGAATATTTACAGAAATATACTAGTTAAAGGTAATGCAGAAACACAACACTCCTCCTAGAAATCAGAGATGCCAGGAGGGGCTCCCAACCACCCTTCCACCTTCTCCCCACCCCTATACCTTACCCCAAGGTTTGCCTTATGCTCAAGGTGAGTTTGGAGGATCAGCCAGGGGGGTTAGGAAGAAAGTGGTTAGTGAGGTTATTCACCAGAGAGGAGAAAGCCAGAAGCTAGACTGCCCGAGAGTGTCTGCCTGAGACAGACTTGTTATCTATGTTATCTATGTTTTGAGTTCTTATTCTTATGCATCTCAGCAAGCCTATGAGTGAAGCAGACATCACCATTGTTTCCTTTTCTCAGCCTGTAGTATAATTTTCTCTATTAAAATATTCCAATTAGCCTCAAACCAGCACAGCCGTCTGTAGCAGCAAATCAATAAGCCAACATCTCTTGTTCACTTTATTTAAAAGTCCACAAAAGGATAATATTTTTGTGTGTGTGTGTGTACATGAAAAGCCTAATCAATGCAAAGCATGGCTGCTTTTCACCAAGTGAAATAAGCCATCTTAAAATTCCCAGGCATGGGGCTTATTCTGAATGTGGAAGTCTGTAAAGCTGCTTTAAAATGGTACCATGCTGCTGCAGGGCATTTTATTAGAGAAGTGCAATGCTTTTGTCACATCTGGATGCAACAGAACCAACTGCCAGTGTACTGTCTGTGACCTTTACTCTGTTCAATCTCACCAAAGCATCTCCTCTTTTATGGTTTTTTTTTTATCCTTGAAGCATCACATGGAACTTGTGTGTCTAATGTACCCAACCACAGTGAGATGTTCGACAGGTTTGAGAGGAAGCTAAGCCCTCTCTGGTACAAGATAACAGGAGGGCAGGTTGGGACAGGCTGTGGTGTGCTCAGTGATGGAAAATCTCTGTACTTCAATGGACCTGGCAAAAGGGAGGCAAGGACTGTTCCCCTGGACACCACAAACATCAGGTCAGTCCTCAGGCCTGCTTCTCACAATCGTCTGTCTATTTGTGTTCTCTCTGCCACTGCAAGTGTAGATGTGAGGTGGGGGGGAATGTTCTTCTGGTAAGCACAATCTGTACAGGAAATCTCATGGCAGAGAAATTCTTCAGTTGTTTATTCTGATGTACTGTCTCCTTGAGAGAGAGTATTTTGGTTAGGAACACCAGAATAGCAGCATCAAAAAAGGAAATCTTTATCCTTACAAGCAGATGTGTTGCATTCTATTCTAGGTGAACAGGCAGCAGGCATGGTCTTGGGAACACACAAAATACAAGCCTCTGCCCACAGCTGGACAGAAAGCTCCCTGTCCCCTGATTGCCTTGCCAGGTGTTGTGAATTACTCCACTTGTGAATTAGTCCATTTGTCAGAAGTGTGAAAAAACAGGATGTGAATTGTTTCTCTGTAGCCAAGAGGCTAACAAGCCTTCACCTCTCTCCCTGCTGCCACTGAGTCCTGCACTGCTGGTAGCAATTAGCCTTTTTCTCTCAAATTGTCTAATTGATTAATGTAATTAAGCTGAACAAAGGGCCGTTAATTCTAACCCTTATTTAGCCTGGAGTTTGCTTCTGCTTTGTCTAGTCTCTGGAGGGATCACACACCTGAAACCTTGCCCAGCCTGCAATTATGTCAGTTGTCTCACTCAGGGATTTCTCCTGACAAACACTGCTCCAAGAGTAGGTGATGCCATAATTTGCCACATGATTTGATTTGCTGTGACTCAGCAAAGGCTGGCTTTTCAGCTCCTTAAGGGTGCTGCAGCTTTGGGGACATCCTTAGCTGCTCCTTGGCACCAGGCAGCATGGCACTAGCTTCCTTTCCTCTCTCATCTGTGTGTTTGACAAATAAGTGATTTATTTATATAATTAGGTAAATTACCTAATAATGGAATTAAATTAATTGCTTGGCAAATATGCTTTGGACAAGTTCATGTTTGCACTGGAACTCTGGGAAGATCTGAGCATTTCTGTTCCACTGTCTATTTAAGTCTCATATTATTAATTCTGTGAAGCACACTACATTATCAAGAAGTCTGTATTCAAACAGTGGTTTTGAGTTATTCCTTCTTTCCTGAGTTGGGGCTCTTCAGCCTGGAGAAGAGAAGGCTTCAAGGAGACCTTAGAGTAGCCTTCCAGTATCTGAAGTGGGCCTACAGGAAGGCTGGGGAGGGACTATTGACAAGGTCTTGCAATGACAGAACAAGGGCCAATGGGTTTAAAGTGGCAGAGGGGAGATTTAGACTGGATGTTAGGAGGAAGTTGTTTGCAGTGAGGGTGGTGAGGCACTGGAACAGGTTGNAAAAGGATTTCCTTTAGCTTTAAGAGTACTTTGAAACCACTTCTAATGCCAGATCTTCGTATTTATAGCTTTCCTTTTTTGCAGAGAACGAACCATTTAAAAAGTCAGAAGTCTTAAAATACAGAGCAATGCTCTTTCTTGGCCTTTTTAATCTATCACTATTTCTGTTTTACACAAGAACGTTGTCATCTGGTGTCTTAACACTGTCACAAGAACAAAACTGGCCAGAGAGACACCTGATGAGAGCAACAAAGATCATAGAATCATAGAATGGTAAGGTTNCTTTGATCATCTTCATGGCCTCCTCTGGACCTGCTCCAACAGTTCCATGTCCTTCCTGTGCTGAGGGCTCCAGAACTGCATACAGTATTCCAGGTGGGGTCTGATGAGAGCAAAGGGGCAGAATCACTTCCTTTGCCTTGCTGGCCCCTCCACATCCCCCTTCAGAGCATGTGTTCACCATGTGAGCTGCTCTCCTGCGGCAACTCATCATTTGTCAAAACAAAAAACCAAAACAACATTTACCTTTTTTATAGGCAGCACAGTGAGCAGTTTAACTTCCTTGAACAATTCAAGCTTGATGCCACGTCCTTAGGCTGTTTACTAGCCAGAACAAACACACTGGTTACCTCAAACACCAGTGGGACTAATACTGATTTTTTTGCTTTCTTCAGCCATTTGTGTGCTCAGGGCCAGGATCCACTTCATTCTGCTTGATCAGAACGCTCCTTAGGCTGCAGCAATTACCCCAGGCTGCTCTAATGCTCAGAGGAGAGAATAGATGCTTCAAAAGGACAATACAACAGCCTAAAACTGCATCTAGCAACGAGTACTTTGTCTTCTGGAAGCATGTCTCTTTTTTTTTTCATTAATTATTAGACAATTTGGCTTGACCACATAAAACTCAGCTGAAGCTTCAGACACCTTCCTTAGAACAGATGCATCCCACTGGGACCATCTGTAAAATTAACTGGTTGTTTTTACTAGAAGCAAAGGCAGACTGTTTGTGATAGGGTGAGGGGTTAACTGAAAGACCCATACCCAAAAAAAGAAAATAATTCCTCAGCTTAGAATTCTTTTTTCCATGATTGGAGCTCAAATTGATGTCACTTGAAAGAGGAGATTAGAGGGAGGGACTTTCTCCCATTTTTGTATTACTTTTTGCATTCAATAATGCCTTGCATAGAATTAGGTTATCTTATTGGGGGTCATCTTAGCCCCTGCACAGTTATCTTTTACTATTGGGAGGGCTTGGCTAGGGAGTTTTGGTGATTTAGTAAGCAGCAGGAAAATATGTGTTAAAAGACATACCATTAGATATGTGGATTGAGGATGGTGAATAGGAAGGCTGAACTCCTGCAGTAGATTTTTAAGCTGCTTATTTTTTCAGGTTAATAGTGTTTACCCAGGCCTTTTAAGATCTCCTTTCATTAAATCAGGCATGGAAGAGCTAAAAATTGAGAAATATTGCAAGACATTAAAGTTTCATTTTCATTTTGAATTCCTGCAGATCTGCCTATGCATATTGCCAGTCATCTTGCTTCAGTTACAGCTTTTTGAATGTAAAGTGTACATTTTATATAAGGATGTAGAGAGTTGTTGTTCTTTTTCATAAGGGATACAAAGACTCCTTTCCCCTTTGCCCTTCTCTTCCCAGAGAAGTGGGCTCCACGGGAGCTCGGTGCCCCAGGTTAGTCATGTGCCAAAGATCTGCCAGCCCAAGGTGTGTGGTGCTGCTCAGGGAAGCAGCTCAGCAGTGGACTGCCAAACTCAGGAACCATGCTAGGAGCACTGCAAATTAGAGCTGGCTCCCTGGAGCCAAGGCCTGTAGAGCAGTGCTCAATGTTTAGCAGGCACACGATGTGCTGTCGTAATCTCAGCTTCATCTGGCCTGTCATCTCCTCATTGCTTTACAAGACTGCATTTATTTTGACAGACGTGAGGAGAATGTCCTATGACACTAAGAGAGCTGCACATATCAAAATTAGTTTCACCCAGACCATTTTTTGGCTTCCACTTTGGGAAACCCCTGAAGCCTCTCCATCCCTTCTCTTTTGCGTGGCCTGGTGCAACAAAGGCACAATCTGACCAGCAGTATTCCCATGCTTCTGCCTGACAATTCCATACCTGGATGCACTTTGGTTACTGATGAGCTACTGTCTCCCATTCTGAGAGCCTGTCCCTCATGACACTCTTCACTACCTCTTCAGTAACAGTATTTGCATGCAGTGTATACCTGGCAGCTAGATAAAAACCATGGCATTTGTAATTTATTTTATTTATGCTTCAAAGTGGTGACATCTGGCTTGATAGCTGACTTGGCTCCTGTCCCTCTTGCAGACCCCCATTGCTAATGATTGTGCAACCATGCCAGAGAGCTGTTCTAGGTCAACCTCTTACAGATCAGATGGGCTGATGCCCTCTTCTGCACAAAGGGATTTGGTTTGGGTTTTTTTTTGGGGGGGGGGGGGTTGGTGGTATTTGTTGTTTGGTTTGTGAGGGATTTTTTTTTGTTTTGGTTTTGTGTTGGTGTGTTTTTTGTTTGTTTTGCTTTTTACAGATATTTACACTTGGCAAATAAAAAGGATCATTTCATCATAGGACTGTAAATCTTTTCTACCTATGAGACTGCTGTCTGGTGTTTTATTGCCTGTCGAGGCAACAGAGCTACAGCATACAATAGGACTCACCTAGCTAAATAATGCAATACTGTGAAGTTGTCTGTCCTTGAGCTACCTATGGGGCTATAATATAACAGAGACTGATGAGCATATTCTGGCTTCTCCTAGACCTTTGGATATACAAAACATTTCAGACAGGAGATACCAGTTTCAACAGCAGAACTGGTTTGTGGTGATGTTTAGAATCGTGACATTGTGCATCTAGCAGTGGCTGAGGGAAATTGGAGTTCTCTCTGCATTGCACTGGCTCTGGCTGTAGTTTGTGGTTGGTCTGTGTCAGTGCAAATTGGGACCAAATGCCCTAAAGCAAAGAGAGTTATCCTTGTGGGGAATTGAGTGAAAAATCAAACCTTGCTTTTTCACACAGAGAAAAAATTGCAGCTCAAAATTAGTACTTAAAATAGAGAAGTTACCTAATTTTTAATGAAGCCTGGTTTCCTCAATTTTGTGTTCTTTTTTTCTCCCAAACCCCCTGTTTAGCAATGACCCCACCTCACCCTGTGTGCTTCGCCAGGACAGACCCCAGCACAAATGACAGGCAGTTGCTTCCCAAAAAATACCACGTTAGCAAGTACTCCAGTAGCCATAACACAGCAGGCAGGCATCACCCTTAGTCAGAAACTGGCTAGGTGACAAGAAACTGAATGGCATCACCAAACTGCAGTGTGCAGATCTGAGAATGGGAATGAGTCTGGGTTCCCTCCTCTGTTCAGGCACTATTTTAAGCATGCAATGCAGACAACTTATGAAAAAGGCATAGATGAGGGTGTTATGGAGGAGTAATTAGTTGATGCAAGGTCAGATTGGACGAGGCCTTGAGTGACCTGTACTAGTGGGAGGTGTCCCTGCCTGTGGCAGGGGGTTGGAACTAGATGATCCTTGAGGTCCCTTCCAACCTTACCATTCTATGATTTGCAAAGATTAATATTGTTTATTAACATTCAATATCCAGGAGTCTCACCACCCTGACCACTAATTTTAATAATAATCAGTTCTTTGCATAGTCATGGAAAGTTTGTACAGGTAATAACACAGGATCTAGCAATAACTAGCAATAATATGTAACAGTAATTGAACTCGATTGAACTGGCAGAGAGGGTTGCTGCAGTCAGTGCACTGCTTGCGGTCAATACTCCGCTTGCCCACTAGATGGACTCAGGGAGCTCCTTTCTGCTGACGGCAGAAGGCAATGGTGAGTTACAAGAGGCTTGAAGTATTTACTCACAAAATATCTCCCGACTGGCAGGGCTGGCTACAGCTTCAGACAGTACTCAAATGCTTTCAGGGAAAGCATTCTGTTACTGTCTTGTCATCTGCTGAGACTTCTGATTCTTCCCAGGCTGCCGGGGAAAGGAAGCAGACAGTCTCTGACCTGGTCCTGATCTCCTCTGGATGATCTGTGTGTCTGCAGGACTTCCTGTCTTGGCAGGAGGCTTGCAGGTGCAGGCAGGATGTCTTGTGATGTGCAGTCTCAGCAAGATGTCACACTGGCTGTGCAGGCTGATCACGTGGAGGCATTTAGAGCCTGTTCCTGGTAAACTCAAGGCAGGCAGTTTCCAGGCAGTTCAGGATACAATAAGGCAGTAGCGAGCAGCAAGCACAAACAGCAGAACACAGATATAAGGGCAGAGCACGTTGTGTCACCTGCTCATCTCCTTTTATCAATACAGCCTGAGACTAATGGACCTTTGGACACAGAATAGCCAATCAGAATGGCAGTTAGCCAAGTCTGACCATGTTAGGTGAAGCCATAGGCTTGCTTTACCCTTTTTAGGTCAGAATACAGGCCCTGCACAAGGCATGCACAAGCTGAGCCTGTGTACCTTGTTTACCACAGGATGCAAACAAGTATGGGCAGGCCACAGTCCTCAGACTCAGTGGCTCCAGGTTCTTGGTCCTCTTTCCTGTGGTTGCTTCTCCCCAGAACAGAGGAGGAAGAGCAGAAAAACATGTCTGGGCAAGCCAGGACATGTATAAGCCTATTTTGGCCTGCTTATGCATACCACAACAGTCCGCCACTGTTGACTGTGGCCACTGTTGATTTCACTGGGAACATTACCTGACCAATGAGCCCGGAACAAAGACCTAACTGTAAATGCCTCCTTAGTGGAGAGAGGACAGTTATCCTGACTGATCTTGTGCTACCAGAACATGATCACACTTCTACCCACTGTTTTTAACAGGCTAGTTCAATTTTATGTACAAATTGGAAGCAAGGCCGTTGGTAACTCCTGCAACAGACCAAGAGCCAGGAATGAAGGTAAAGCCTCTTTTCTTAATAATCACCTTTTTGTGTGTGTGTTTTCAATCTTCTGCTGTGTTTTTTTTTTTTTGCTTTTGGCTGCCTTTACAAACACAAAGATTGTTTTATTTTTAACATAAATCAATTACCTCCACAGTTTTTGTAAATGGTGCTATTTCCTTTTCTATTTATCCTGATTTCCACCAAACTTCACAGTGATCTGTCAGTAGAAGTAACTGCCAGGGCCATGCTGGTTTAAGACAGACAACATTTACAAGACTAAGTGTAATGTCTCTTATTGGACTATTTGGTAGTGTTGGAAAACAGGTAAAGTTACAAGTACACAGGGCTTTCTTCAGGTCTCAAGTAAAAGGAATAATAAAAGTGGGCAGTCTCTATTTCTGGCTTGAAGAAGGGCTGTGTGCCTGGAAACTTGTTCAGCTTCTCAGCTATGCCAGTGGGTCCAATAAAAGATTGCTTTCCAACTTGAGCTCATGTATGATTTACCTGAATTGCAGAAGTCTAAGAATGCAGCTAAAATGTCTATCTAATTTAAAGAAATTAACTCCCAGCTGTGTCCTTTCTTATTTTACCCATGTGCTTATTGGCTGAGGGGGTTATTTGTGAAGGATAAGTTTTGGGAGCAGGTTCCTTGTGTAAAGTGGTCTGGTTGTATGATGACAGACCACTAACATCTGTGGATGAGAAAACTTTGTTTTCCTCTCAGTATAAATCATTTAACTTCAATGGACTGATTCCTGCTGCATGGCATTTACATCGATAACAACTCCTAACTGCTGTCTTTCAGCATAGGTTATACAAAGGTTTGATTCCAGGGAGATTGTGGTTGTGGTTGTGGATACCAGGGAGGTTGTGGCTGCTTCCTCCCTGGAGGTGTTCAAAGCCAGGCTGGATGAGGCCTTGAGTGACCTGTACTAGTGGGAGGTGTCCCTGCCTATAGCAGGGGGTTTGGAACTAGATGATCTTTGAGGTCCCTTCCAACCTTACCATTCTATGATTCTCCTCTCATTTGCACCAGTAGGACACAGCATATCCATTGTCTTTGAGCATACTGAAGTATAAAAGAGTTTTAAGAGAAGAAATATACACAAGCAGTTCTTCCTTGTGTTATCCCCTTTGATGAACTTCTAGTAACTTCACAATTCTGCTATATCCTGGTATTTGTCCTACTGTGTTGGGTATGAAGACTAACTTAAATTATCTAAATATTAAGATAATTACTTTTTAAGGATGCTGTGAGCTTGCACAGGTAGCATGAGCATGCTGAACTACCCTTACTGGGAGCCCAGCTGTCAGAGTTACAACATTGTGTCTCACATAAACTGCAATGATACCTGATGTGAAATAAATGCTGCCTACTTGAAGAAAGCCACGTTAATGCCTATCACTTCTGTGGTACACTAGTCCACTGAGGATGTGGAAGATTTCTCTTCTGAGTTTGGTGAAGACAGGCAAGATAATGTATGGCAGCTGGTGAGCCCACATGACCTGTACAGCAGGACTTCATCTACCAAAATGGTCCTAGACCAGGAGATGACAGAAGGGGTAGAGGAGATGCCACAAGTCAGGTGTACTGGATAGAGGTTGGCAACTTCTGAGTGCAGGCTCGAGAGCTGCCCCTCTTTGCTCTGTGCAGTTAGACTAGCTGTCTGTCTTCCTTTTAAACACAGGGCTTGTTGTTCAATACACAAATGACAATGGGATCACCTGGCACTTGCTGCGGGAACTGGACTTCATGTCGTACCTGGAACCCCAGGTGGTCTCCATAGACTTACCTCGGGAGGCCAAGACCCCTGCCACCGCCTTCCGCTGGTGGCAGCCACAACATGGTAAGCAAGACACCATCCTGAAGTTCATTAAGCAGCTTCATACAGTCTGTGTGTGACTACTGCTCAGAGTGGCCGTGCTCTGCAGAAACCTCAGCTTGACACAGACGCAACTTGGTTAGCAGCTGGGTGCTGGAAGAGCATGCTTAGGCTTTCCTGCTGATCACCCTGCTGATTCCTGCTGATCACCCTGCTGATGTGAGTTTCTTTTATAGCACCAACCAGAAGAGTGGACTGAAGGGCAGAACTTTTTCAGTTTAAAGGAAAGAGGCTGAGAGAGATAACAGAGGGGAGGGGGAAAATGCTACACAGAAAGCCTAAATAAGATTGGAGGACTTACCTGAGTGTAGGGTGAGCTAGGATGCAAAATTCCTTACTCATTTTATCTTTTTGTTTTTCTGTTTTGGAAAAGGAGACAACTTGGCCTTGATTCTGCCTACCTGGTGGCTCCCATCTCACTGTCTTTAATAACACATTCCAAAACAAGACCTTCATCCCCTGCCACTTCTGGTGGCACACACCCTGCTCCCTCCGCCCTGCTCTGCTGCACTCCAAAGCCCACTCAGCCACTTCCCACATCCTCAGCCATAATGCAGTGCAGAATGGCCTTGTCAGCCAGAACTCTTGTTCCTCAGAGTTGCAAGACAAAAGTCCTGGCACATCCTTAAACTGGATGTTAGGAGGAAGTTCTTTACGGTGAAGGTGGTGAGGCACTGGCACAGGTTGCCCAGGGAGGTTGTGGCTGCTCCCTTCCTGGCGGTGTTCACGGCCAGGTTGGAGGAGGCCTTGAGTGAGCTATACTAGTGGGAGGTGCCCCTGCCTATGGCAGGGGATTTGAACTAGATGATCTTTGAGGTCCCTTCCAACCTTACCATTATATAATTCTGTGATCCCTGTGAGATCACAATTTATTACCAAGATTATTTTTCTTCTTCTGGGAGGGCAATGGTTGCACAGTATGATGGTGTTCTCAGCATGCTAGAAACATAAATTGAAATGAAGGACCACAGATGATCATCAGCTGAGATACCTGTAGACTGGAGAGCAAGAGAAGACAGGTTTCCAGGAAGAAGGTGAAGATCATTCCTGTGAAAGGCCTTCAGTATTTTCCTTTGTGTGCTGTAATCTTCCATACAGAAAGTACATTGGGAACTAGAGAGAGACCTTTCTGATTTAGCTGTGGGATATGACAGGAAGGTTGCAACCCATAAAATGGAAATCCCCCATCTAGGGACTCAGGGAGTATCTCATTCAAACACAGAAGAGCATATGATGACAAAGGCACTGAAGCCTGAGAAGTGAAGAGGGAAATGCCTATGATTATCTGAAATGGAAACATGCTTTAGAGTCCAAGTTCATCCCTGAGCAATGTTTTAGCCTTGTCTAACAGCTCTCAGTCTACATGGCTGAGCACTGCTCACTGGGTTGACAGAAGATATGGCCATAAAACAATCACTTAGAATCCTCTAACCTGCCTGTTGTGCTTTTTACAGGGAAGCACTCAGCTCAGTGGGCTTTGGATGATGTCCTCATAGGGATGAATGACAGCTCTCAGACTGGCTTCCAGGATAAATTTGATGGCTCTGTAGATTTGCAAGCAAGCTGGTACAGAATACAAGGAGGTCAAGTAGACATCGACTGCCTGTCTATGGATACAGCTCTGATGTTCAGTGAAAACATTGGTATGTGTCAGCAAGCCCTGCTACATTTGTGGTGTCAGAACAGAACAAATCTGGATTGTGCACCATGAATGTGTTTTGGTTATGTGTGCCAACAGCATGGAATGAGACCTGTTCCCCTTTGCTCTGTGGCACAGTATGGCATTCAGGTGAAACTTGTGATGGCTTGTACCAGGGGCTGCTACATCCTGCAGCTGCTGGGCAAGAAGAGAAGGAGCATTTTCTTCTGCTATTATTATTATTATTATCATTATTATTAGTCTAGTTTATAAATTACAGACACATTCAGGTCCAGACTAACCTGCAGGGAGGAGAAGGCTGAAGAAAGGTGAAAATACAGATAACCAGCCTGAATGGCAATACTGAAGGCAAAGGCACAAGATACACTCTTTCTGTTGCCTCTCTCTCCTTTCTTAGGAAAACCTCGTTATGCTGAGACCTGGGACTTCCATGTGTCAGCCTCCACTTTCTTGCAGTTTGAGCTGAGCATGGGTTGCAGCAAACCCTACAGCAATTCTCACAGCATTCACCTGCAGTACTCTCTAAACAACGGGAGAGACTGGCACTTGGTGACGGAGGAGTGCGTGCCCCCAACCATCGGCTGCCAGCAATACACCGAGAGCTCTGTCTACACTTCAGAAAGATTCCAAAACTGGAAGAGAATTACAGTCTACCTCCCACCCTCCACCAAGTGAGCACTGCTCTTCTGGCTGCTTAGCAGGAGACAGATTTTGCTGATCTAATTTGAGCAAACATCCTCCGGTTTGGGAATTTTCTGCATGCCTTTTGAATGATTAAATGTGTGCTGTCACGCCGTCAGAATTTTAAATGTCCCTTCAAAACAGTTCATCAGATATAATGTGAACTGTAGGAGCTTAATGAAGTAACAACTTCAGATGAGTGAATTCTGAAGTCTTGCCTGTGACAGCAAGAACAGGAATGCTAAACCAAGCTTTGTTAGCATTTGCACAATAAGGAGCAAGACTTAATGCCCTGACCCATCCTTTCATATAAAAGTATTTGCTGTCATTTTGTATTACTTGTCATCCAATCTTTAGCCATCTTAGTCATGGGAGTTAGCAAGTCAAAATGCATGTCACTGGATGTGCCACCTCCACCCTTTTGACCCAGAGGAGAGTTCTGCCTGCCTCCTGGTGCTATCACATGGTTGTAAATGGATGTGGCAGATATGCTGGCATCCATCTCTCCAAATACAATCCTGCTCTAGTTCAGAAATATAAGATGGTGCTATTGCTTACTGCTGCTCTGAACAGTTCTGTGATTCTGCCTCTGTTTGTCCTAGCTCTCCCAGGACACGTTTCAGGTGGATTCAGTACAACTATGCCTCTGGGGTGGATTCTTGGGCTCTTGACAATGTGGTGCTGGCTACAGGATGCCCTTGGATGTGCTCTGGCCACGGCATCTGTGATGCAGGTCGTTGCGTGTAAGTAGCAACCTGTTTAACCTGCTTCGTAGGGAAGATCTGTGTTGTACTAGGCCAGGTGGATAACACCTTTTCCTCCCCTCTTGTTGCTAGGTGTGACAGAGGCTTCGGTGGTCCATACTGTGTTCCTGTAATCCCTCTGCCGGCTGTCCTGAAGGATGATTTCAACGGTAACTTGCATCCAGACCTCTGGCCTGAGGTCTATGGTGCTGAGCGGGGAAACCTGAATGGTGACACCATCAAGTCTGGAACAGCTCTCATTTTTAAAGGGGTCAGAGACTACTTATATTGAAAAACAAAATGAATACAAACCAGTAGAGCTCAAAAATAGAAAGTACATTTTTTTGTTGTCTCCTCTCCTATGTTTATGTCAATGTCTTTAGGGTAGAATTTAATCTTTTCCTTCTCCCTGTCTTCTCCTGCCTGTGGTATGTACCATGTTTGTCACAGGTGTGTTTTGTGAGCAAAAGGGTTCATCAGTTTGTTGGCTGTTACTTTCATTTGTGGGATACATTTCTCCTTGGGTTCAACTTCTTTATATGACTTACATCACATACCACAGGATGTGAATTTTCTGAAACTTGGATTGGTTGTTCCTGCAGGTTGTTTCCCTGGGAAAATGGGTCTGAAAAAGAGGGAAGCTCTGAGAGGTGGTTTGCCTGATCTCTGCAAAACAGGGACCAGCTCTGGCCCCAGGATCCACACAACTTTGAACTCATCTATAGAGATGGACTGAACCTTAGGGGTCACTGTGAGGTTTCCCATCTGCTCCCTTTACTTACTGCTGTAAGACAAGAGGTTGCCCCAGAAAAGGATATTTGGAAATAATTTTTTTTTTTTTGGCATGGAAAACAGCTCCTGAGAGAAGTCTTCCTGTCTAGGAGTTAGAGTGCTTAGCTGCTGGACACTTACAGCTTCTACAGACATTTTTTGGATAGACTTGGTGTTGCAGTAAACCAGTGATTGTGGGGCAGATCACATGCCAGTGACTTAAAGCATGAACTGAAGGAGCTGTACCTGTGGCTGTACCTAGTCATGTAGCTGTGCTTCTGGTGGTGACATGCACCCTTTCTGTTACTATGGGTCACTGTACCAAAGCTGCCACTGTCCCCATTTTCTGCCTAGGAGAAGGAGTGGGACAAAGAACTACATCTCTTGCTGCCAGCAGCAGTCAGTAAGACAACATCCAGACAACAGTAAGCTTCAAAGCACCTTCAGTAATGGGACATGAGATTCACATTATGTATTCTGTATTTGCAGGAAGGACTGAGGATGCTTGTATCAAGAGATCTAGACTGCACCAATACTGTGTACATCCAGTTTTCCTTTAAATTCATTGCCAAAGGTAAGATCACTGTTGATCTCCTATCTCTCATCTAGCTTGATTCATACCTAGCACCATCACAGAAAAAGATATGGATTTACATTTTCAACTTCAGTGTACATGATCATCATCGTTGCTCCCTCCTTGGAGGTGTTCAAGGCCAGGTTGGATGAGGCCTTGAGTGACCTGTGCTAGTGGGAGGTGTCCCTGCCTATGGCAGGGGGTTGGAACTAGATGATCCTTGAGGTCTCTTCCAACCTTACCATTCTATGATTCTATGATCAGTTTTCAGGAAATGTGGGAGTTTGTTTGAGATTCTGCATCATCCCTACCTTGCTCCCAGCCTATGTGGCTCTTTGTGCACTTCCTAAGAAAAAAGTCAGTTGTACTGATGTCAAAACACAGTATTTGAGCAGAAGAGAAGCAAAAGAGCTCGAGATTTTTTAAGAGATTTTTGCAGTATGTTGGGGGGAAAAAGGAGGACTTTATCATTATTTTGAATAATAATGGGTGGGGAATGGCTGGAGAGCAGCCCTGAGAAAAGGGACCTGGGGGTCTGGGGTGATGAAAAGCTCAACATGAGCCTGCAGTGTGAGTGCAGCCCAGACAGCAACCGAGTCTTGGGCTGCATCAAGAGCAGCGTGGCCAGCAGGGCAAGGGAGGGGATTCTGCCCCTTTACTCTGCTCTCCTCAGAACCCATCTGGAGTCCTGTGTGCAGTTCTGGAGCCCCCAGCACAGGAAGGACATGGAACTGTTGGAGCAGGTCCAGAGGAGGCCATGAAGATGCTCAGAGGGCTGCAGCAGCCTTACCATTCTATGATTCTATGACTATTGTGAGGATAAGGACTGTGTCTTTAACTGCAAATGCTGTGGATGATAATGCTAATGTCTGGTACCTGGGAGAAACAAACAAACTCTGAATTACTGAGAAATATCTGTGGCAGAAGGAGCTGGTTTGCTCTAATCTAATAAACTAGAACACCAAGATAGTGTCTTACCTAGGTAATGAGCCGTGTCCATACACATCATGAACAGCAACATAAATTCAGGCCCTAATTCCTTAGCATTTTGCAGACAGGCAAGCAAGGGCAAGCAGAGGAAGAGGTGTCTGTACAGTACACATAGAACACCTCAACAGCTTGAGATGCTGTGAAGCCTAGGCTCTGTAATAGATGTCAGTAACCTAATTGTATTTACAATGAGGAGTGCTCTTGAGAGAGTGCTTTTAGAGCTGGATTACAATGAATGTAAATGCATGTCCTCTCTGCTGCAGGCACCCCTGAGAGGTCTCATTCCATACTGCTGCAATACTCTGTCAACGGTGGCATCACTTGGCACCTGATAGATGAGTTTTACTTCACCCAGACCACAGATGTCCTCTTCATTAATGTTCCTCTGCCCTATGCAGCCCAAAGCAACGCGACGCGATTCAGGCTCTGGCAACCTTACAACAATGGTAAGGAAGAGACACTCATGAGACTCCAGGTCCACACTTGCACAGCTCAGCCTCTGCAGGAGGCAAGATATTTGAACTCTACAATAACAGAGGCTCTTACAATATCTTTCCTTATACTCGCAGTGTGCGCATGCAGCCCAGACCAGCAACCGAGTGCTGGGCTGNGCCCTCTTCAATTACAGTTATCACAGGATTATGTTTACTGTCCTTATAAAGCTGCTATATGCTTTGAAGTGAAATTACCTTAACCTAATAACCTTTGACTGTATGCAGAAGACTCTCAGCTTTGGTCCTGGAGGAACTGGGAGAACAAACAATGCCAATAAAGTTAACTTCACTCCAGTTCTCCTCATCATTTTTAACAGACCTGATTCTTGTTTACATGGAGGCCCCATAAGAATACTCCAATTACACTGAAGTGTCTCAAGTGTAAATGGGAACTGGTTCTACCTTGCTCAGAATTAACTAGGCATTAAAAACTCATTTAGAAAGAGAATGTAGTGAGCAGTTAATGTTTTGATTAAATTGCAGAGGACTATAGAAAGCCAGAAGAGAAAGACATCATTCCTCCTCATTACAGATGTGCCATCTGAAGGAAGCTCTGGCTCCTTTCTTGCTTTCAGATATTCTGAGCACATCTCTTAGCAGGAGCTGACATTAAGACCACTAAAGAATTTTTACTATCATTTAGACACAGTGATACAGCAGTGATTTATTCCATACAGGCAAATGCCTAGCACACATCTTACCAAAAATGCAAATCCAAATCCAGTCCTAAGAACCCAGTTACAGTTCAGTCTTCTGATGAGTCCTGCTTCAAACATTTAACTAATCATCTCTTGCAGACATCATCCTTAAGCAGGAATTTTATTTAAAAGAAGCCTTTTTGGTTTTGTTGATCAACACAAAATCCCTTAGGCAGATGGGGAACACAGCTGAACAAAAGATCTGGCAATGTAACCCTTCCTTGCCAGTTAAAGCTCCAGTTGCACAACTTAACCTGAATTGATAATCCATTGGAGGGAAGGTCAGTGTTTCCTTCTGTCTTATAGAGCTCTTGCCAGGCAAACATAAGCTGCTGAGTGTAGGGAGGGCTGGAGCAGCTCTCCTATGAGGACAGGCTACAAGAGTTGGGGCTTTTCAGCCTGGAGAAGAGAAGGCTTCAAGGGGACCTTAGAGTAGCCTTCCAGTATCTGAAGGAGGCCTACAGAAAGCCTGGGGAGGGACTATTGACAAGGTCTGGTAATGACAGGGCAAGGGGCAATGGGTTTAAACTGGCAGAGGGGAGATTTAAACTGGATGTTAGGAGGAAGTTGTTTGCAGTGAGGGTGATGAGACACTGGCACAGGTTGCCCAGGGAGGTTGTGGAGCACAGAATCACCCAACGTGATCTGATCACGTTGGGTGATTCTGTGCTCCACAACTTCCCTGGAGGTGTTCAAGGCCAGGTTGGACAAGGCCTTGAGTGACCTGTACTAGTGGGAGGTGTCCCTGCCTATGGCAGGGGGTTTCAACTAGATGATCCTTGAGGTCCCTTCCAACCTTACCATTCTATGATTCTATAAATACTGACTAATGTTCTGCTCTCTCACAATGGCAATATTAGATCCTAATAGGAATGTTTTGCTTTCCTTTCTAGGCAAAAAAGAAGAAATCTGGATTATTGATGACTTCATTATTGATGGAAATAACCTAAAGAACCCCATGATCCTTTTGGATACATTTGACTTTGGTCCCAAAGAGGACAACTGGTTTTTCTATCCTGGTGGAAACATTGGGCTTTATTGTCCATATTCATCTAAAGGGGCTCCGTAAGCATCTCTCAGCAACAAATTAGAATGAAGTGACTGTGATAAAGGGAGACTAAAGCAGTCCTCTGCTCTTTCTGCAGGGAAGAAGATTCAGCTATGGTATTTGTTTCAAATGAAGTTGGAGAGCACTCTATTACAACGAGGGACCTGAGTGTAAATGAAAACACTATAATCCAGTTCGAGGTACTTGTCCTCAGAGTTATTTTGCCTTTTACTTAGACTTCTGTTCCTTCAGGTTCTGCTCTTTGCTGTATTTGCCCAGCTGTTAAGATTATCAGATAGAGAAGTCTCTCTAATTTCCCTTGTAGTTGTTTTGAGGGGAAAAAAGAAAATCTATCTTTGCAAAAAATGTATCTCCTATCTGGATGTTAGGAGGAAGTTCTTTACAGTGAGGGTGCTGGGACACTGGCACAGGTTGCCCAGGGAGGTTGTGGCTGCTCCCTCCCTGGAGGTGTTCAAGGCCAGGTTGGACAAGGCCTTGAGTGCCCTGTACTAGTGGGAGGTGTCCCTGCCTGTGGCAGGGGATTGGAACTAGATGATCTTTGAGGTCCCTACCAGCCTTACCATTCTATGATTCTATGACTTTCTCTCATGTGAATGTGTCATGAAGATAAGGCAGATAAGGGAAATTTCTGCTTCAAAGTTATCTGCATCCTTCCCTTAATTGCTATATTTGTCTATAACTATATACTTTCACTGATACCATTAAAGTCCATGTCCTACAAGTTAAGAGAGCCACTAATGACAGACAAGGTGATGAGCAAAATCCAGTGAGGGTTCGGATTGCCACTTCACAGCCTGCTCAGCATTGCCACAAACTTCACAGAATCATAGAATGGTAAGGTTGGAAGGGACCTCAAGGATCATCTAGTTCCAACCCCCTGCCATATGCAGGGACACCTCCCACTAGTACAGCTCACTCAAGGCCTCCTCCAACCTGGCCTTGAACACCTCTATCTGTGATGCTAGAATCTGTTGAATTTTCTCAGCCAGCCAATGTTCTGCTTTTCTCTTGTGTCTGCTCATTCTTTCATAGATGCTCTAGAGGAAGCTGCTCTTTGGCCATGATGGCCTGAATTCATCCCATCATAGGGAGTTATTTAAAACTCATGAATAAGGGTCACATTGGCTGTGCTTTTCATATAGTCAGTGGAAACAGATGCTCCAATGGCCACACGTGGTCTAAACTGTGCTTCTGATTTATCCTAGAATCTAAACTGTGTATTGGCTGGGGCAGCTACTGGTGGGAGCAACCATTTAGCCTATCATGTATTAGTTTAGGGAGGATCATTGTATTGTCATTAAGCAATTGCCAATGAAGCTTTCATGTAAATTGCCATAGTTGCCAGGATGCTTTTAACAAAGGTGAAGCATGTAACATAAACAGCAAATTATGCCAGTTTAAGAACAGTTACTAAAATTATCCTCAGGGTTTTCAAAGAAATCCAGGCTTAGCTGTACACTCATGCACACTTTAGTTTGTCATGCAGCTAATCCATAAATTATTGAATGCAAACCATTTTCTGTTTTAAAATATAGATTACAGCCTGTAGAACAAAAATGTTTGAGGTGACTTTAAGATATTAATAAGTCTTCAGAGCATTCACCTCTTAAAATCTACACACTTACTGCCATATGTGGTAAGAACATTGTTTCCAGCTCATATTTTGAGGACTTCCAATATAAATGAAGAGGTTATGCATAATGCAGTAGAGTTTATCTCTGTCTCAAGAGCCAAAACATCATTGGGTCGAGCATCTCTCTAAGCTTCCAGATGAGTAGACAAACCTTCTTGTCAAATGTAGGTTGATGAGTCTCATGTGCACTGAAGAGTGCTGAAGGAAGTTTGATGTAGGGTGCATTTTCACCATTCATGCACAATTCTAAGTATCACTGTGGTTCAGAAATAAATAGCTTACAGAGCAGTGTGTTAGAAAGACATTCACTTTCCATTACAAAGACCCCTAAAAAAATCCCAAATGCTTCACAGTTTTAGTGCATGCTTTGTTTTCCATCAGCAATGGGGGGATTATTTATTGCATGGTAAGTAAACATCTTGTTTTATATCAGAGTCATCCTGTAAGGGAACTAATCCTCATTCTTTTATATAAACTATTTCAAAGTAAAATATCTTAGCACCAGTGAGAAGGAAAAGCAGACTAATTTGCAATGAGTGCATGCAGAAAATATGTCTTAGGAGGTCTCAGATGCTGTACAAAACATTCTCTTACATGTCTTCAGTAGTACAATTGTTATCTGTGTAAGTTTTCTGCTTGTTTTATGCTCTCTACATCAAGGACCTTGTAAGAATACCCTGAGAAGGTTGACACTGACAAAGTGGTTTGCTGCGACATTGAATCTAAATCTAATCCAGCTGTGATGTTCTTTTAGTGCTGTCTCCTAGGGCTTTGCAGCTATACCTGAGCAAATGGGTAGCTGAAGAACATACTGAAGTGATAGAGCACAGCCTGTGGAAGATGCTCTTTCTTTTTCAAGTGTAGCATTAAAGAGGACTTGCAGAGCAGCTCAGCAGTTTAAACAGGAAGTTTATGTTTGCACATTTTCTTTTAATATTTCTGGGTTTAAAAATGCACATTTTTTTGGTGCTGTGATTACCTGCCAGAGCACTACAAGAGCTGATACATTTCCTCCAGTAACATTAGCAGCTCTCCTCTGGGGTTTTGTCTAATTAACTTTACTGTTTTCCCTTTGTAGAAACAGTTGGGAATCTCTTACAGCATTCACTTGTTGATAAACCAGAATGTGCTGTGCCCATGGACAGGCAGGGCAAGAGTTCATGTTCACCTGCTTGTCCTGAGTGCAACATCTTAGTTGCTAAATGAGCTCCCAAATCACCCTTTTTCTGGCCCAAATAAATACCTTACCAAATAGGAGAGGCTGACTAAGATGAAGAGTGATTAGGAGTCCCACAGCCTGCCCTGTGTCACCTTCTGCATTTCATGTCTTGATCCCCAGATCAATATTGGCTGCACCACTGACAGCTCCTCTGCTGACCCAGTAAAGCTGGAGTTCTCACGAGATCTGGGGGCAACCTGGCACCTGTTGCTCCCCTTGTGCTACAGCAGCAGCAGCCACCTCAGCTCCCTGTGCTCCACTGAGCATCACCCAAGTAGCATTTACTATGCAGGCACCACCCAGGGCTGGAGAAGGGAGGTCATTCACTTTGGAAAACTGCATCTTTGTGGGTAAGTGTCCAACTCCCCTGTTCTTGCCCAGCCTCTCATTTCTTTGTTTTTAATTCTGTTTTCCATCTAGAAACCTCTTCCAGCACAGGAGTGAGTGTAAGAACTGCAGCACTAGAGCAGATGACTCATTTTTCTCCACTTTTATCCCAAATCTTAATTAGTGTTCAGGTGATACCCCAAATTGTGTTGTGCCTACTGCTAATGTAGAATAACCACAGATAATTTCCTGTTCATTCACACATCTAAGAGGCGACATTTGTATGGAGTTGGATTGTGTGGTAAAATCAATGCAAAAGTGACTGTTCTTAGAGCACTTTGAGTGTTCTTTGCTGCAGTGCCTTAGCCATTTGAATTCATCAAGGATATTCTTGCATGCAAATTTGGAATTCATTAGAAACTGCAGTGAAATGCAAGCTAGTATAAACTTGATTGGACTTCAGTGTAAGGAAATTAACTGATCTAAATAGTTGAGGTCTCTTGTAGCTGTAGAGTTCTCTGATTCTAAGCAATTGACTGCTGCAGTGACTGAGAAACTCAAAAGTCTGTGGAACAAACCAGGCTGGATGGTAACAGATACATGGCATAGAAACACAATACATGCTTGCAGGTACAATAATGTGTAACTATCCAAAGTTTAAAACAATGTTGTCTGCTTTGCTAGCATCAATCCAGATCCACACATTAAGGATTAAACCACAGCATGTATGAATGAGAATGACCCTTTACCCAACTACCAATGCAACCCTTCAAATGAAAATTTTGCCTACACAGACTCCTTGCTCATTTAAACCTTCCAGGTGTTTTGCTTCAGCCCCCTGTTCCTGGGTGTTTCTGTCCTGTTTGCCTGCCTGCCTTCCAATTCCTTCCTCAGCAAGCCAGGCCAGAAGCCAATTGCTGGTAGCCAGCCAAACCCAGCAGTGCAAAGCACCTACCATGGAGCATTTGATGCCATGAAATTCTGGGGCCAGGGGGGCTGAAAGATTATTTTTCTCCACCAGAACCCACTGGAATAACAAGAAAGGCACTCCAAACATTGATTTATTATGTAACTCAAAAAAAAACCCAGCCTTGTCATCCCCAAAGTGTCAAGATGAAGATGACAACATTGTATGTTACTTCCACTGCATGTGTTGTTTTGGAAATTAATATATGTTCTCCACAGATGCTTAGTAGGAACTGCTAACTAAGACTTAGTGTTCCAATTATGTCCTGAAGGAAAAGCCCAGGGCCTGGTGAGCAAGTGTAGAAAGATTCAGCAAAACCAGTGTTTCACTGCCTGACATGAGTCATGCTTTACCCTTTCCAAGAGGAAACCTGAGAGAAGGCGTTGATGTGCCTCAAGGTGTTACGAATGATGCAAAATTAATAATGGATATTTTATTTTGATATCCAGGCAGAGATTGCTAATACCTATGTAAATTTTTTTATTAACATTAAATCTCACCAGGAAACTTATTTACAAGGTTCAAAATGCAGGATTTGGAAATTTATGCACACAGGCAAAACTGGAACACTGTAAGAGGTAACCAGCAAATGCAAACACTATACTGGAAGAGAAGGTTCTGGCAGTCAATGGCTCACAGTTAATTATCCCACTTGTCCACTAGATGGATGCAGGAAGCTCCTTTCTGCTTATGGCAGAAGGCAATTAGTGATTACAAGAGGCTTTAAGTATTTACTCAAAGTAAATGAGTCCCCAAAGCACGTGGAGGGGTTGCTGTCAGTGGTCTCAAAGCCGTTAGAGGCTTTGGAGTTTTCCCAGGCTCTTTTCTCAGGCAGCTGGAGTCTGGCACAGGCTCTGCCCTGGTTCCTCTTGACTCCCATTCAGCAGCAGCCTTGCAGAGGGGCAGGCAGGATGCAATGCCATGTGCAGGCTTGGCACAATGTCAGGCTGGCTGTGCAGGCTGAGCGCCTGCAGGCATTTAGAGCCTGTTCCTGGTAAGCTCTGGGAAGGCAGTTTCCAGGCAGTTCAAGATACAAGCAGTAAGCAAGCACAGATACAACAGCAGAGAGCATGGATACAAGGGCAGAGCAGGTTGTGTCACCTGCTCATCTCCTTTTATCAATACAGCCCAAGAATGATAGGCCTTTGGACACAGAAGAGCCAATCAAAATGGCAGTTAGCCAAGCTTGACCATCTTAGATGAAGCCATAGGCTTGCTTTACCCTTTTTAGGGCAGAACACAGGCCTTGCACAAGGCAGGCACAAGCTGAGCCTGTGTACCTTGTTTACCACGGGATGCAAACAAGTCTGGGCAGGCCAGAGTCCTCAGACTCAGTGGCTCCAGGTTCTTTGTCCTCTTTCCCACGGTTGCTTCTCCCCAAAACAGAAGGAGGGAGAGCAGAAAAACATGCCTGGGCAAGCCAGGACATGTATAAGCCTATTTTGGCCTGCTTAGGCCTACCAGAACACAAGGGTGGAACAAATCAGTCCAGGAGACACAAGTCTCCTCTGAAGAGGAGCTTAAAATACCTTGAGCTTCACACTTGCATTTTTCATCTCAGGCTGCATTGAAATCAATGGTTTAAACTTCTAGCAGTACTCTGGTTCTCCAGTACTTTTTTTTTTTTAAACTCTCAGTAGTGTCCCCACCCATCAGCTCTCCCTTACATCTGAACTTCTCATAAGAATCTCTATTTAGCAAATAAAGACCAAAAAACCTCATCAGCTGCCTGTGCTACTGATTAACTTGCTGCATTTAGATATCTCTAACAAGACACATTAAACATGCAAGGCAATTAAGTGCTTTTCCCTTTGCACTCTTTTGGTTTCCTTCCTCCTTTAAAACTTTTTCTCAGCTGGGAATAAAATGAGTCTCTCAAGTGTTTTTTTTTTTCCCCTACCTCAATTTGTTTTCCCTCCTTCCCCAGTCAGTAACTCTAAATATAAATATGCAGCATGTGAGGAGCACTTAGAAGGGAAATTAAAAATGACAGAACAGCACCCAAAGGAAAATGTATTTTAAATTAACAACATGAAATATCAATCCAGTTTAAGAAGAAGCTACTCAAAAGCAAGTCAAAAGGCTGGTGACATGGCAGGTCAGGTTTTCTTTCTGTGTAATTGAGGACAAGATCCTGCCACCCTAGCACCACAGGTGGTCTCTCTGGGGGCAAGGTGGCCTCCTGAAGTACGATTTCACTCTCCAGGAGAGGGTGAAAGAGGCCTGGTCTGAGCCAGGCACTCTATACAGGAGTACAGGAAGGCTGGGCAGGGACTATTGACAAGGTCTTGCAATGACAGGACAAGGGGCAATGGGTTTGAACTGACAGAGGGGAGATTTAGACTGGATGTTAGGAGGAAGTTCTTTACAGTGAGGGTGGTGAGACACTGGCACAGGTTGCCCAGGGAGGGTGTGGCTGGTCCCTCCCTGGAGGTGTTCAAGGCCAGGGTGGAGGAGGGCTTGAGTAGCCTCTGCTAGTGGGAGGTGTCCCTGCCTATGGCAGGGGGTTGGAACTAGATGATCCTTGAGGTCTTCTTCCAACCTTACCATTCTAAGATTCTATACCAAGACCAAAAGCATCCATCCTCACCGTGAGCAACAGAGTAGTTAGATTTCACATCCCTTTTTCAGGTCCATCATTCAGTTTTGATATCACAGCTAATGACTAATGTTATTTTGGTTTCTGCCAGCATTTGTAACAGACATCAACGTAAAGGTGCAGGAGGTACTGACAGAATAGGATGTAGCAGTCTCTGCTGGTTTGAGGCTAACTGGAATATTTTAATGGAGAAAATTATACTATAGGTTGTGAAAAGGAAACACTGGTGATGTCTACNTTTCTACCGCTCAATCAAAGCATTTCTGACAGAAGTACTATCTATCTGTGCACAGTAGGGTGTGTATCTGTAATACCAAAGCAAGATGGAACTGTTATAGAAAGTAAGGACACTTCTTGCCTTTTCAGGCTGGCAAGGTTCAGGTGGTACCAAGGATTTTACCCTGCTGGATCCCAGCCAGTGACATGGGCCATTGACAATGTGTACATCGGCCCGCAGTGCGAAGAGATGTGCAGTGGGCACGGGAGCTGTATCAATGGCACAAAGTGCCTCTGTGACCCTGGGTACTCTGGGCCAACCTGCAAAATAAGTACCAAGAACCCTGATTTCCTTAAGGATGACTTTGAAGGTAATGTTGTGTTTTTTTGTTTTTTTTTTTTATGGTGGGGGAGGTCTGAAATCTGCCTGTCCATCCTGGTGGAACTCATGGCTCAAAGGGTAAAACAGCAACGACTCCCTCACCCCTTCATGCTTCTGAATATAATTTGTGCTGAGGGGTACTCCCAAAAAACAAGTATAGAATCGTAGAATCAACCAGGTTGGAAGAGGCCTCCAAGCTCATCCAGCCCAACCTATCACCCAGCCCTAAACAATCAACTAGACCATGGCACTAAGTGCCCCATCCAGGCTTTTCTTGAATGCCTCCAGGGATGGTGACTCCACCACCTCCCTGGGCAGCCCATTTCAATGCCAATCACTCTCTCTATCAAGATCTTCCTCCTAAAATCCAGCCTAGACCTCCCCTGGCACAACTTGAGACTGTGTCCCCTTGTTTTGTTGCTGGTTGCCTGGGAGAAGAGACCAACCCCATCTGGCTACAACCTCCCTTCAGATAGTTGTAGAGAGCAATGAGGTCTGCCCTGAGCCTCCTCTTGTGCAGGCTGCACAGCCCCAGCTCCCTCAACCTCTCCTCACAGGACTGTGCTTCAGGCCCCTCACCAGCTTCATTGCCCTTCTCTGGACACCTTCCAGTACCTCAACATGTCTCTTGAATTGAGTGGCCCAGAACTGGACACAGCACTCAAGGTGTGGCCTGACCAGTGCTGAGTCCAGGGGCAGAATAACCTCCCTTGTCCTGCTGGCCACACTGTTCCTGATCCAGGCCAGGATGGCATTGGCTCTCCTGCCCACCTGGGCACACTGCTGGCTCATGTTCAGCTACTCTCTACCAGCACCCCCAGGTCCCTTTCTGCCTGGCTGCTTTCCAGCCACTCTGTCCCCAGCCTGTAATGCTGCTTGGGGTTGTTGGGGCCAAAATGTAGAACCCTGCACTTAGCCTTCTTAAATCTCATCCCATTGGCCTCTGCCCACCCATCTAGCCTGTCCAGATCCCTCTGCAGAGCCCTCCTACCCTGCAACAGATCTACACCTGCCCCTAACTTGGTGTCATCTGCGATCTTACTGATGCTGGACTCAGTCCCCTGGTCCAGGTCATCAATAAAGCTACTGAACAGATGTGATTCTCAAGCATGATTTTAAAGTGTCTGATGGCTATCAGTTGTCTGGAGTGCCTGACTCTGTGAAGTTGTTAGTGCTGGAATACAAAATCTTCACTGAAAAAAATAATTTCCTGAAATTCTATATGTAGAAAATAAATTTATAAGACAGAGCACAGGCAAGTAAGGCAAACAGAGGAAGGCTTTAAGGTTGTGTTGTTCCTTACTGCATGGGAAATCTAAGTGGCCTTAGTACAGCAAACTTGGTTTCAGAGCAGACTGGGTCTTGGTGGTGAGGGCCACTTCATGGCAGACCTCAGGCAAGCAATGACTGAAGAGAACTGAAAGCCTCATGCATGCCTGGGCTCACACAGCATCCATGCACACAACTCTAAAACCACCACAAGGTTTCCCCACTAACAAGCATGGCAAGAAGAGCACATTTTGAATGAAGCAGCCCCTGTGAACTAGACTCATCCCTTCATAGCTGCTGCTTCTCCTTCTAAAATGTTGTCAGCCCTTGCTTGCGTGCCACCACCCAGGACCCAAAGTTTCCTTATAGATTCGGGTAGTTGTAATGAATGGTATTAAAATTAATACGGATATAAATTTTGATATCCAGGCAGAGATTGTTAATAACTATGAAAACTGTTTATTAACATTAAATCTCGCCACAAAACTTATATACAAGGTTCAAAAACTCAAGGTTTGGAAATGTATACATACAGGNTTCCTTGTTATCCCATGAAATATGAAGAAAAGTAGAAAGTACTTTGAGTACTTGAGACCTGTAACCCAGATTTCCTACTTCTGGGTTTAATTTTCTTTCTGTTGTTTTGATGTGTGGCAGTTTTCCAGAGTGCAGTGTGCTGCAAACACTGAAACTTCACTCTGCATCTGATGTTTAACTTAGCCATTTCTCTCTCTTTCTGGAAGGGGTACTCTGGCAGTATGAACATTGCAGAGCAAACCATAAATCTGTATTCACTGTGTGTTCAGGTCAGATGGAGTCAGATAGATTCCTGCTTGTGAGTGGTGGGAAGCCATCAAGGAAATGTGGTATCATGTCTGGAGGAAACAACCTTTTCTTCAATGAAGAAGGCTTACGCATGCTGATGACTCGAGACCTAGACTTGTCACAAGCCAGGTAATGCAGTTTCAAAGTTGTTTCAGATTTCACTGCAGAAATAACATACTGAGGAGGAATAATACCTGTGTGATACCTCTGTGGTAAAGACAAGCTGAGACACCCTGATCTTTAGCAAATGCTCCATTTTAACCACTGTTAGCATTTTAAATGAAATTAAACTTGAACTTCAATTATATTAACCGTTTAATTTTTTTCTCTCCTTGAATAAGAACTCCAAGATCTGGTGCCACACCTTCAGTAGTTTATGCAAGGTCTTGAAACGTGGAATCATAGAGTGATTTGGGTTGGAAGGGACAGTTAAACATCATCTAGTCCAACCCCACTGTAGTGAGCAGGGACATTTTTAACTAGAGGAGGTTGCTCAGAGCCTTGTCCAACCTGATATTGAATGTTTCCAGGGATGTGGCATCTTCCACCACTCTAGGCAACCTGTTCCACCCTCATTGTGAAAATTTTCTTCCTTCTGTCTAGTCTGGATCTGCCCTCTTCTAGTTTAAAACCAATACCCCTTGTCTCCATCTTACAAGACCCTTTCAAGTACTGAAATTCTGCAATAAGGTCTTCCTGGAGCCTTCTTCACTCCAGGTTGAACAACCCAAACTCTCTCAGCCTTTCTTCATAAGAAAGGTGTTAATATCCCTCCCATCACTTTTGTGGCCTTCCTCTGGACCCACTCTAACAGGTTCATATCTTTCTTCTGCTGAGGACTGCAGAGCTGAATGCAGTACTCCAGGTGGATTCTCCCCAGAGTAGAGCAGAGGTGAAGAATCACCTCCCTCAACCTGCTGGCCACAGTTCTTTCATGCAGCTCAGGATACAACTGCAAGTGCACATTGCCAGCTCATGTCCAGCTCTTCAGCCACCAGTACCTCTGCAGGGCTGCTCTCAATCACATCATCTCCCAGCCTCTACTGATACTGGGAATTGCCCCAAACCAGGTGCAGAAACTTGCACTTGTTGAAACTCATGAGGTTCACATAGGCCCACTTCTCAAGTTTGTCCAGGTCCCTCTTCATCTTAGAATTCCTTTCTTTCCAAAGCTCCCTTTCCTCTTATTGTGCACATTTGTGCCCAGTAGTTCACAGAGACATTCCCATCAAGCTACTGCCAGCTGCACTGAGCACACATTGCTGTATCATTACAACCTGCAGGGAGAAGTTGGATGAATGAGACATGCTAAGCAAGCCACATCAAAATAATTCACATTGATATAAAGCACAGCCTATGTGCATGCATGCTGATAAACAAGCATTGTTCTCTAATTTATTTGGTACCTTAGCTTATGTCCTTTAATTACTGCTTGGAAAAGATTGCATTTTTCCCAAAACTTTTTTCCACTGATAGAATCATAGAATGGTAAGGTTGGAAGGGACCTCAAGGATCATCTAGTCCCACCCCCCTGCCATAGGCAGGGCCACCTCCCACTAGTACAGCTCCCTCAAGGCCTCCTCCAACCTGGCCTTGAACCCCCCCACGGAGGGAGCAGCCACACCCTCCCTGGGCAACCTGTACCAGTGTCTCACCACCCTCACTGCAAAGAACTTCCTGCTAACATCCAGTCTAAATCTTCCCTCTGCCAGTTTAAACCCATTGCTCCTTGTCTTGTCATTACAAGACCTTGTAAATAGATCTCTGAGAGGAGTAAATTCTGAGAGGGGTGAACACCCTACTGCTCTCTCATGTTCTATGGGAAACACTTGAACAGGCATTTTACCTCTTCTTGACTTGTCTTCATTACCAGTGAAGCTCTAAATAATGGCTTCACTGCAGAGCCTTGTGGTTAATAAAGATGCCTAATTTCTAACCATCACATTTTCCAGCTCAGCAGTTAGCTGACCCTCTGTGAGGTGTAATCATAGAATCATAGAATGGTAAGGTTGGAAGGAGACCTCAATGTTGGGCATCCCTATACTGAATTTGCAAGATGCCTCACAGCAGACTTTTTTCAAGACCCTGGCAAACACAAGCATCAGTTGTCTGCAGTGATTTGATGTCTCAGGTGGTTCTGCAATTAAAAGATTGCTAACAAAAGATACAAGAGATCTTGTAAGTTGCTCCATTGGTCTGAATGACGTTCGCCTTAGTCCTCATGTTCAAAGAACCATCATTTCTCTCTTCTCCATGATAACCTGAAGAGTTGCATATATTGACCTCCAGGTGTTATCTGGAGATAAATGACTTCTGTCTTAGTAAAAGGAAAACCAAGCAGTGCATTGAATTTCTTGTATATGCTTATGTAAAACAGCAGTCATCACATATACCTATGTTCTGTTCTGAGCGGCAGGGCAGGCTGCAGTGGCACTGCAGGGAGCTGCTCCTTAGCAAACTAAAGTAATTGCAGTGGGATTTTCTTAATTTCCAGGCTTGACTCTATCAGCCACATGAAAAGCACAGCAGATTTGGCTGTGACAGAGGTGTGCCAAGTTCTGTGCAGGAGGTGGGGAGAGCTTTGAGTTTGTCAGGACTGACAAGAACCATCACTTCCAATGAGTGTATTTATGGCTACTCAGCTCAGTAGTCACATTAAACTTCACCTTCTCTTGTGAGGAGATCCCCTGAAGCACATAGGTGAACTGTGGTGTCTGTCAGCCATGCTGAGCACCTGGGGACTCAAATCAAGTGGACTCTCCAATCCAATATCCGCTGCCATCACATCTGTATTTTAAACAGTTTAGCACAGGAGGATAGTACATCACCATCATGGTGATGCCAGGAGCTGAAACTACACAGCATAAAACATCAGTAGGTATCACAACTGATCAAATGCCCTCCAGTCCTGAATTACTAGAAGAACATCCTCACATCTTAATGTTGCTGGATCTACAACAAAACATTGCTTTTCCATCTCCTAACCCTAACTCTTTCTAAAATACCTGTGGGGTGAGAAGAGAGATATTTAAAATTACTTTTTTTTATTTGCTAGACATTATGTTGCCTTTGTTTGAGTGAGTTGTTACTATGTTAGTAAAAATCCAGGTAGAGGAGCAGCAGTCCCTAGAGAGCAGATTGAGCAGAGACAGGGTCACCTGGGTTTACTTCCTTTGAGTTATGTGGCAAACATCAGAGTAAATCTGAGAAGGCACAAAGACTTGCCAGCAGTGACTTCAATCCATTACAGCTGATATGTTGATCCATGAGGGTTCCCAGTGCCCCTTTACAGCACAAGCAATATGTTATGTCTAGGATGTGGAGGTGGATATAATCTACAGCAAAAGAAGTTATATATAGTAGCAAGAGAAAATGTGAGTCGCCGTGAGGATCGGAATTAATTGACTTGCAGGTCTGATGTTTTATTGAAGCTCTGTCTGCCCAGCACCACTGCAGCTTCCACTCCCAGCAGATCTACCTGCAGATCAAACCAAATCAAGATTTTGGGCACAACTTTTCTTTTGCACCTTTTAATTTAACCGTGGCCCGGGCGGCACTAATGTGTTAGTAATGAGAACAGACACCACGCTCTGAACGGCATGCAAGAGCTGTGCAAACACGAATTAATGCTGGTAATATCCCTGTGAGTCCAATGGGCAAATATCATTACAGCAGCACTTCCCTCTACTCCAAGTGCACAGTAATGCTATTTATGAGCATCAGCTAAGGGGAAGAATTTCACAGTTTGATGCAAGTCTATTGTGCTGCTTTGGAGAAGCTAATTAAATAGGGGATGAAAGCGCTGCTGCCCCTGGGTGGCTTGGGCTGGCTTCAGGGAAGCTGGCACATGGAAGTGCTGTGATTTAGACAAATATCCCAAGCTGACTCAATGGACAAAGTGATCCCTGAAAATGATACCTGCTTTGTTCTGGCCAGATCTTCTCTGGTTTACGCTAGTGGAAACCCAGGATGCTTATTTTGGATTTAAGCATTTCAGCAAATTCAGAGCAAAATATGATCTATTTGGGACACTCGCTTTTCTGCCACTTAAATCCACATTCATGGGCTAGAGGGATAAAAATTTTACCCAGGATTATGTCCCAGATATTTGCAATGCCATCTGCTCTGCAGACAAAAGCTTAAAACGTAAATGACCAGCTTTGTTCAGCCTCTTCTGCCTGGCAAACTACCACACAGGCAAAAAGAATTTTTTTGTCACCCTACCTGCTTGTCTGTTTGTATTCCAAAGCCTCAGAAATCCTAAGATCTCCTGAAGCTGACTCTCAAAACCAGAAATCACAGCACCAGTCAACAGACAAACTCCAGGTCTCTCTAGCTGTTTTTCTAGGATGTTTCAGTAATTGCTCCCCCTGTTAGATTTGTGCAGTTCTTCATGAGACTGGGATGTGGCAAGGGGGTGCCAGACCCCAGGAGCCAGCCTGTGCTGCTGCAGTATTCGCTCAATGGGGGCCTCACGTGGAGCCTTCTCCAGGAGTTCCTCTTCAGCAACTCCAGCAATGTGGGACGATACATTGCCCTGGAAATTCCCCTGAAGGCCCGCTCCAGCTCCACGCGGCTCCGCTGGTGGCAGCCCTCTGAGAACGGGCATTTCTACAGCCCCTGGGTAATTGACCAGGTAAGGATTGTTGGGGTTCTCACTACAACTTTACGCTGGTTTTGGTCTGAATGTTTCCTTCTTTTTTTTTTTTGGCAGGTGCAATTTCACTGGGTCGAGCAAAAACATTTTGTATGATACAAAGAAGGCTTCAAGAAGACCTTAGAGTAGCCTTCCAGTATCTGAAGGGGGCCTACAGGAAGGCTGGGGAGGGACTACTGACAAGGTCTTGTAATGACAGGACAAGGGGCAATGGGTTTAAACTGGCAGAGGGAAGATTTAGACTGGATGTTAGGAGGAAGTTCTTTGCAGTGAGGATGGTGAGACAGTGGAACAGGTTGCCCAGGGAGGTTGTGGCTGTTCCCTCCCTGGAGGTGTTCCAAGGCCAGGTTGGAGGAGGCCTTGAGTGAGCTGTAGTAGTGGGAGGTGTCCCTGCCTATGACAGGGGGTTGGAACTAGATGATCCTTGAGGTCCCTTCCAACCTTACCATTCTATGATTCTATGAAAGATAGTCCAGGATTATAATCATGTAGCAAAATAACAGCGCACGAGTAGTGTGTGCTGATCCTGGGGGTTAATGCTCCCCAAAGTGCCCACTTTGGAACTGGACAATCTTTTATACCTGGGTAGATCCTCAGGTTCATATTGCAGAAGGCCTTATCAGGCAACATGCAAGTCACTCAGACTTCAAAAAGCTTTGTTAGAAATCTATCCAAATATGCTTGGTAGGATGTAAGAGGAAAAACTATACCAAAATGTCAACCTACAGCCATCTTCTGACTTTGAAAACAAAGTTTGGTTTCAGATTTGGGATTTGGTTCTATAAAGATTATTTTATTGGTTTGTATGACTTGTTACAAATCTCAAGAAACCCCAGAAAACTGATTGCTTTCTGAGGAGTGCTACTGGCTGACCAAGTTCATTTTGCTTAACTATTCATTAAGTAGTTAGTTCAGGTCCTTAGGAGAAACCCAGAAGCTGAATTCCCACCCCCATTTAATGATGTGCTCACAAAATTTTACTTCCCATTCCTCCATTTAAAAACAAACAAATCCTCATTCTTTCATTCCTCCATCTGCACTGGATGTAGTTATATTAGTTCAGAGCAGTCAGAAACTGAATTCAGAATAACAAATGAAAATTATTTCTACCTTGCTTGCTGCTGAATAGTAAAATGCTGACATCTTACAGTCAGTGGCAAAACAGAGACTATTTGCCCTGTTCTGTCAGCAGATGCCATCTGAAAGCAGAGCTCAACAGACAGTAGGAAAAATGGCAGTGTAGTCACTCTGCTCTTACCAACACTTACTTTTGTGAGCAGTGCTACTTCATCCAGGATGGAGTTCACTTCCCTGAATGTTTGTATAACTGAGCTGAGCTCTTTAGGACCCCAGTTTAGGAAAAATGTATTCCCCTTCCTCATAACCTAAACTCTTTACAAAGTACACTTGTCCATTGTGGACCAGCAGAATTTACATGCATAATGGGCAAATCTCTTCCTCCTCTGGGGTGCTACATCCCATGTAAGTTTGTGAAGACTTAGAAATGTTTTTCCTTTACAGTAACAATTCTTTTCTAACGTTTCAGATTCTTATTGGAGGAAACATCTCTGGAAATACAGTATTAGAAGATGATTTCACCACACTAGACAGTAGAAAGTGGCTGCTGCATCCTGGTGGAACAAAGATGCCAGTCTGTGGCTCTACTGGGGATGCTCTGGTGTTCATTGAGAAAGCCAGCACCCGCTACGTTGTCACCACTGACATTGTTGTCAATGAAGATTCTTTCCTGCAAATAGATTTTGCAGCATCCTGCTCTGTCACAGACTCCTGTTATGGTAACAGTGACTTAGTAATTCCTGCCCTTCCTCTCCTGTACAGGAAAGTTCATTTACCATTATATTAACTTGGTATTAAATTAGGCAGGATGCTACCTACTCATGCTTCCAGTCATAATGAGAAAAGCATTTCATATTGGTGAGGGAGATTTAACACTACAAACTCACTCACCCTTGTTGGTATCCACTTGTCCTTGTGTTTCTGTAGCACTGTCTTTGAGTTTAGACGTCGAGTAGGCCTGATTGGGTGATGAAGAGTCATTCTGTGTGCATGAGGGGGGAAGAAATGGGTCTATAGTAATCCAAAAGGATCACAGATTTATCACCCCTGTCACTGCAACCACACTCCACATTTTACACAGCCAGAATGCCTGGCAGCTGGAGCATTTACTTAAAGTTACAGTTCTGTGCCTATTATTACTGGCTGCAGAAAAGTTCATCTCAAAGTCTTCAGTGAGCTTGACTAACCTTTTGTTTGTCACAATAAAAGTTTATAAGCCATAAGCATCAAAACAATGAAACTGCTGATTTTTGCTGAGAAATGAATACATTTGTTTAATGTGGCTAGACTGTGTTTGAATGAAAACAAGCTTACTGCCTAAAACTTGATTTAAAATTGTTTATGTTGGATAATGAAATGAGCTGATTTGGAAGGGGGTGGAAGAGTGACTAAACCATCTTGCAATAGAGCCAAAATGTTTCAGTTAGGGTATTGCTGTGCCTTACACAACAATTACATGCAGCTGAATCTCATCTTTCATCCTGAAAACACAGAAGGTTGCTGGTCATGCTGCTGTCAGGTTCTCACCCACTGCAGCCCAGAAACTGGCTTGACTTTGTTCTAGCAGCCTGACAGATGAGTGTCCTTTGCACCTGAGGCCCCTAGAGCAGGTGCAGAGGAGTGCTGCAGCCTTCTGAGCTACACCTGCCAGCAACATGCAGTGTGTCCTCTAGCACTGCCACCAAAGAGAGTAGCTTTGTGCTTCTGACACAAGGGTGTGGAAAGTTCTGAGTGGTTATTTTGTCAGCACACGCTTGTGACTAACACTGTCTGGGATTACGAGTTCATTGTACACCTATGGATGTCAGTCTCCAAATTAAGTAACCAATCATCTTTCCACCCTTAGCCATTGAACTGGAATATTCAGTGGACCTTGGGCTGACCTGGCACCCAATTTTGAGAGACTGTCTTCCCACTAACGTGGAATGCAACAAGTACCATCTCCAGAGGATTCTCATTTCAGACACCTTCAACAAGTGGACCCGGGTTACTTTGCCCCTGCCTTCCTATACAAGGTATTTCCCTCTAGTCCCCTACAGAATAAACCCATATACATAACTACATTCCTGGGCATGGACATTCTGGTGTTAAAATAATTCTGCCTTGGCATTTTTGTTCCATCCATGTGTACAGCAACAAATAAGTCTAAGTAAATGAGGCCCCACTCTGCCGTGCATAACTGCAAAGCTGCTACATGCATTTACTTTTCTTAGCTATTTACAGATAGGAAGCTCATGTTCATCCTGTCCTGGGAAGAGACATGGGGAGCTCTCATGTTAGCATCAGCCTCACTAAATTCTGGCTATTTTGGTTGCTGATCAGACTGGCCAAATCCCCACTGCACCCTGTGCTTGCAGTTATTGGCTACGAGCTGGTGATTTAAATGCAGGCTTCTCAGGCTTCATGTTTTTTCTGTGCATTCCTTGTATCCTTTGTATCCCTCTCAGCTTTCATGCTCTCATCATTGTTATCACACATACCCTATTTTCACCTCGTCTTTCTTTTCCTACATTCTCTTATGTTTGAGGGAAGAAAAATTGTGACATGTGTTGGGAGGTGGCAGGGAAAGCAGCTGTTTGGAACTAGCAGTGCTATTGGGAATGCTGCCACACTGTTCCCCATAGTGCTGTGAAAACTACTGGATTTTTCTTCTATTTGTCAAAAATACCCATCTAGAGACAACTGAGTAGTTCAACTCTCCAGTCTGTGTCCTCCTTGCTCTCTTGTTTTGCAGTAATAGCTCTGATGCAGTCATACCTGGTAAAACCAGGCAGAGAGCTACCCCACAGGAAAGCCCTGCAAACCACAGGCAGCATGGGCTTCAGGCTTTCAGCACAGCTTGGCCCTGCAGCCTTGCTCCTGCTGCTGAGCCCAGTCTCCTGACGCAGGCACAGGCTGAGCGAACTGCAGGCACAGAAGCACCACAGTGCAGGCAGAGCCTGTGCTTGTTTGAGGGGATTGTTACCAAAGATGTAAGCTGATGAACACTGGAGTTTGGAAATGGAGACCTTTATTTTTTAGCAGCTGTACTGAGAGGCTGCCCACAAAGTTCAAACGTATTTTGAAACTTGTAGCAAGAAAGTCCATTTTCTATCCATTATCATTTGGAGCACCTCAACTCTTCCCCATCCTGTAGTGGAGGGGTAATTAATTACTGCGAGATGATATTTTTTTAAAATATTAATATAGTTTATTAATATTAAATATTCAGAACCCACATCACCCTGATCACCAATTTAATAATAACAGGTTCTTTGCATCAGTTATGGAAACTTTATATACAGGCAATAACA